>BCNH02000005.1:17738524-17755489 GCA_001662345.2 Metrosideros polymorpha var. glaberrima
TTTTGTTATCTTATATTTTATTTTATGTTTTTCATGCAATTTTTGCAAGTGGATCGGCCATTTAATTAATCATCGAAGATAAATCTTTTAAGCATCTCGAGGAGTGTAATCATTCGATTGCGTGGCCATGGTGGACTGATTATTATATCAAGAAATTTTAGGCGCCGAATTCCTACGTAAATTTGAGCGCTCGACTCGCACATGTCGTGATATTTTCATTTTCTTACCCACTCGTAGATACGAGCACTCGATTAGCACATGTTAAGACGTTTTTACCACGCTCACCCACATGAGTTTTGTGAGCATGGAATTCTTCTAGATAGGTGTGGCTGTTAAATAATGGTGTGATTTAATATTTAAAATATTTAATTGAAGAGGCAAATAGGAGTCTAAAAAGATTTGAATTCAGAATCTCCTACTCTTATACTATGTAAGATTTTGTAGGACTACGACCGACTGTTCTAAAAGTTTAAACTGTTAAATGAAGACTTGATTTAATATTTAATTACTCTAACAATAAGGATGGGGTGACTAGGGAAAAGGGTCAAGCGGGACATATCGTAGCTCTCTTCTTTAATAATAGATTAATAATAATAAAAAATCGAAAGGAAAGCGATATGATCGCCAAATTTCGATGGTTCTCTTCTTAAAAAAATAAGAACGCATGACATTTAACCATCTCTTTATTTATCTATTTCCATCAGCTTGTTGGAAGGTAGAGATAGAATGTGGTCGATGTTTCGCCTCTCTCTTTTTCAATATGTGGTTGAAGACCAAGACTTTTTGCTATAGAGATAATTGCACTCTTAGAAAAAAAAGAGAGAGGAGAAAATGGGTTTGAAAAAACAAAGAAGGTATGAGTCACATGACATGTGCTATTCAAGCTTGCCATGAAAGACCCATTTTCTAAAGCTCCGTTTATTTCATGAAAAATAAATGATTTAAAAATTATTTTTCTAACAATAATCGCTTATATCATTTATAAAAATAAATGAATGAAAAAATTATTTTTATTGTCTACAAAAATATTTAGATATATTGTTATCAATAATGAAAATATTTTTTATTAGTTAATTGTTTTAAGCGATATAAGCAATCATTTTTCGAAAAAATATTTTTCAAATTATTCATTTTTCTTGAAACAAACAGAGACAAAATTATAAAAGCTCAAAAGTACCCCAAAAAATGAGGAGTTTAAGATGCAAATATGGAGTTACTTTTTAATTTAATTAGAGTAAAGGAGTTATAATTGTGGATCAACTAAGCACATAACTCAGCGAAGGTCTTTCTCTTTCAAATCCTACCGATTGCAATGTTGGTTTTCTCAATTTATTTATGCATTTGTTATTACTTCGGGAACCGCTACTAATGTAATATGGGCCAATTAGATACCTTCGTCTTACTTCTGTGAACCAAACTTGATTATATTTGAAGTCCAAATTTTGGGGAACGTTTGCTCCAATGCTCACCACGTAGCAGTTCATTTTGCCATGGCACAATTTTACCACATGGTGCACATTTGACTAGTAAGCTTTTTGTCAGCTGTCACTTTCTATCTTTTATTGGATAAAGAAAGTTACACCAACATTAGTAAAGGAATACAAAAATGCCATAACCTTCATGCGAAACTCACTTTAGTGTCAAAACTTTTCGAGCAATCACTTAAGTGCCGCATTGATGAAAAATTGATTGCTTAGTGTCTATTTCAGCCATGATAAAAAAAAAAAACATCTATTTCAGCCATTCCTCCCATATGGGTTTTTAAACTAATTTTGACTCCAATGTGTGTGTATGTTTTTTTTTTAAGAATCTCAAGTCCCACATGGACAATCTTGGACTAACATGGCAAAAAAGATCCGAAACAATGTTGTTGGGGCCTTTTTGTTTCCTTAAATTGATTGTAAAATGAATCCCAAATCCCAGCATCTTCTCTTCGAAGCTTGACTGGAGAAGAAGAGAGATCGAGGAATCATGGCTCATCCACTGGAGAAGAAGAGAGAGAAATGGAGGACCAGGGGAGATGTGTTTGGAAGATTCGATTCCCATTCTTTCAGACCGGTGGATTTTTCTTAACTTCCCCTTTTAAAATTTTTTTTTTTTGGTTATTCTTTCTTAACTAAATTCTTCGAAAAATAGAGGGTAGAAAGGAGAAAAGAAAAGAAGGTTCTTAGAAAATCAAGCAAGCCTTTTTCAGATTGCAGTGACCAAGCAAATTCTGAAGAAGAGAGAGAAATGGAGGACTAGGGGAGATGTGTTTGGAAGATTCGATTCTCATTCTTTCAGATTGGTGGATTTTTCATATCTTCCCCATTTTTTTTAAATTTTTGGTTATTCTTTCTTAACTAAATTCTTTGAAAAATAGAGAGTAGAAAGGAGAAAAGAAAAGAAGGTTCTTAGAAAATCAAGCAAGCCTTTTTCAGATTGCAGTGACCAAGCAAATTCTGAAGAAGCAAGAATAAGCACATGTGTAATTAAGAAGGCCTTCGCCTTTGTCGTGTGCGTCGACAAGCAAAGAAGCAAGTATGTCCTCCCTCTCGATTTGAAAATTTTATTCCCATCCTTTCAGACTTTTTGGATTTTTCATGACTTTCCCCATTTTTTGAATTTTTTGTTCTTCTTTTTTAATTGAACTCTTTGAAAAATAGAGGATAGAAAAGAGAAAAAAAAAAAAAGGGTTCTTAGAAAATCAAGCAAGCCTTCTCCAACTGCAGTGACTAAGCAAATTGTGAAGAGGCAAGAATAAACATGCATGCAATCAAGAAGGCCTTTTCTTGGGACACATTTATTTTAAAAAAAATTTCTGTGATATAAAAAATCTCAAATTTATATATGGGTGACACATTTATCCGCTTCAAAATTCTGTCGACGAGAACTATTAATAATTTGCCTATATGGACGTCAAAAAACAAACAATATTGACATGGCGCCTACGTGGCTTAAGTGAAATAAAAATGACGTTATTTTGTCTGAAAAATCATTTAACGGAATCTTGACGAAAAGTAAACGTGTCACATAAGTATAAATTTGGAGTGTTTTATATCACGAGAAAAATTTTAGGATAAATGTGTCACATTTGGCATATTTGGGAATTTTGATGTCACAAAAAAAAGTTTATAATTAATATGTCACAATGGGCATAGTTCGGAGGTTTTTTGTGGCCTTTTTCCTTTTTTGGGCGTGCCCAAATGCAACATCATCGTGTGCGTCCACAAACACAAAAGCAAGTATGTTGTCCTCCTCAATTTCCTAACTCGACCTGGCTTCTGAAGCTTGCTTTCAGCAAGTCGATGAGCAATCGCAATCCCACCATGAAACAAGCTTTACGACACCTTATGAAGAAGAAGAGTTCACGGCTATTTGCTTTGACCACAAAGAAGAGTTTTGGTCGCGAAATCGAGGGCTTACAACAAGCCCCAACTGATTTTTATTCCAACCCTAATTTGTTTTTATCCATAGGACAAAGTTACCGTTGTTTCGTATGGCTTTTGCCAATTGAATTTTTCTAGTAAGTCATGTCTGCTGATTCATAATGAATTAACATCATGTCGGGTTTTTTCGGCCACATAAGCCGCTAATGGTCCCTAAAGTGATCAATTTTTCATCAAAGTGGCAGTCAAGCGATCACTTGAAAACTTTCGTTGTTAAAGTGAGCACCGTAAAAAAAGCCACACTCCCACTGACGGTGCTTTTGTATATATATGCATTATATGTCTTAAAACTTATCATGAAAGTGCAATTAAGTATTAAAACTTGCAAAAAGTGCAATCAAGTTTTAAAACTTGTGAAATTGATTTAATCGAGTCATTTGGTCAACATTGTCAATTTAGTTAATGGAAAATGCTGACGTGGCATTTTTAAAATTATTTTCTCTATCCTAAGTGACTTTTTAAAAAATTTTGTTTTCTTATTTAAATGTTTATTAAATTAGATTAAAAAAACTAAAAAAAAGAAAAAATTTTATTTAAAAAAACAAAATTGAAAAAAAGAGAGAGAGAATGGCAAGGAGCTATGGGCACCACCGCCCATCGCTGAAACGGCCCGCTAGCCCTTGGGTAAGGGTGGCTGGCTCGCCAGCCTCGATGGAGGCCTCGTGGGGCTGGCAAGGGCTGCCCAGGTCTGAGTCGCCTAGATTTGGGCACCCAGCTAAACCTAGTTGACGCTGGCCCTTGCTTGGGGTGGCTGGCAACCTTACCAATCCAAGGCGAGGCCTCGCTGGCCCTTGCCTAGGGTGGCCGGCAACCTCACCAGCCCAAGGCGAGGCCTCGTCGGCCATAGGCAAGGGCCAGCGACCCTCACTAGGTCGAGGCAAGGCCTCGCCAACCCCAGGTGATGGCTGGCAAGCTCTAGAGTTGTTCGTTCCTTTTATCACGATTGTCTTCAATCTATGGGCCATCACTTAGGGTCGACGAGACCTTACCCCTAGCAGTCGCCGGCTCTCACCTGGGGCGGCAAGGCCTCACCTTGGGTTGGTGAGGTCACTGGCCATCCAAGCAAGGGTTAGCATCACCCAAGTCTAGCTGGGTGCCTAGATTTAAGCAACCCAGACCTAGGCAGGCCTCGTCGACCCTAGTGTGACGTCCTAGGCACGCCACTTACTAACTCTTTTTCTTAATTTTATTTATTTTTTCTTTTTAATTACGTATGCGGAAGCTAATCAAAACAGCAAACAGACACCCAATTACAAGAATAACGCATAAGTAACATAAACACACTTCAGGCAATTCATATCACATAGGAGCACCATTACATTTTCTTTCCTTATACTTCTTATATGTCAAAAGATCAAAGTCTAGGAGACCAAAAATGTTCACTACTCCCACGCTATCACCATAGGTATGTCCAATAGCTCCCGTCTCTATCACCTATCATGGCCATAATACTACTAATATGTAAAATATATATATTAACAGGAGTAAGCTAATGCTTAGCAAGGGAAACATCAAAACTTTACACTACACGATCCAAATGCCCCTCGATAAAGAGTTTGTTCAAAACAAACAACACTAATAAGCTAAGCAAGATCACAATATGATAGTTAGACATCAGTCGAGACACACAAGCCGAGATGATCACATATATGCATCAAATACTTTGAAACCATAGTTATCGCATAACACATGGGATATGTTATGCATTCATATGTCCACACACAACTCTAGGCCTTGTTTCTTTAATCTTTTTCACACCTGTCATTGCGGTATACACCGTCGTATTGACCGGCCCACATACGGTATATGCCATCCCACTAACCGACCCGCACAGATCACTTCCAGTTCGCTACTTGGCCTGCTCGCAGTATATGCTGGTTCGTTGTCTAGCCTGCTTGCAGTGTACGCCAGTTCACTACCTGGACTTCCAAGACTTACTCACTTGGGCATCTCAACTCCTGAGGCATCTCATGACCACACAGTAGGGGCACCCTATGATTACATAGCAGGGGCATCTCAAACACTTGGGGCATCTTCGAGTTGTTGACCAATAGATATCTTTCACATCTCTTAATTCCATACTCTTCCATGCATGTTCTTATGCAATGTGTCATGCAATCATTTCACATTTCTTTCACATAAGGCTATCACAACTCAGCATGCACAGAGAATTCCAACCCACTATTACCACGTTGCAACAATGTCCAGCATGTTATTCTCGCCTATACATCATGAAACGACAACATGCAGCATAGAAGGGCACTTCCAACAAGCATTCAACCAATTACAGTATGAAAATAGTGACTTCCAGTATGTTTCTTCGGCCTCTACATGAAACAGCAACATGCAGGAACATATTTGAGCACCAATGGACATCATGCTCATTACCCAAGTAAATCAACTTGTAAAATCATGAAATTTTAGTATGTTGTAGAAGAGATCATGCTTAAAAATTTGTATGAAGGATGCAATGTCCGAATCAGCTTGTATTAGGAGCAAAAATTTGTACAAACCGAAGGAAAAACTGAGTCCAGAAATTGAGATAAGTAAGACAGGAAACGATTCTGTTCCAAGGTTCTAAAGTGTCAAATACTCCGGAATTTTTATATGTTGTAGACATGGGTGTCTTTGAAAACATTTATGAAGGAAGTGTATTCAAATTCGAATTGGGAAAATTTATAAAAATTCAAAAACATAAAAAGTTACAGTCAGGTTCACAAAACCCAAGCAGAAATCGTGAATGTTCAAGGCCATTAAGCACCTCATCCGAATCCAAAAAAATATGAAATTAAATTATGTTGTAGCTTAAGATGTTATGAACAACTCTCATGAAGGAAGTATTGCAAGTTCTCATCGCAAAGGGCCACACAAAAATAGCAAACCAAAGAGGTCAGATTGATCCGAACCCAGAAACAGAAGAGAAAACAACATGCTTGCCTATTTCTTGAACTCTTTCACCACATTCAATCACAAATAGCATCATTCATCCACAAGACCCTTCAATCTCAGTATGCAACCAAACCATCTAAGCCACAAGTGCCACGCCCCGGTCCTCGAGCGCGCGACCATCCCGATATATTTTTCCTGTAGGTCATTAAAAATGCGATGTCTCAGGACGCGTCGTCAACCCATTCATTTTATCTTTTAATTAACGCATGCGGAAACGAATAACAAACACCCGACAAACACAACAGCATGGATAGTAGGAAAAATAGCAAAACTCACATTTTATTTATATACTTGTTAACCCTATGAAGTTATATGTACAAGCCCTTACTTTTGAGCCACTTCCTATCGAAACCAATAAAAAGATACCAGGGTTCGGGGTTAACTTATCTCCGCTACACTATGGGTTTACGCCAAAAAGGTGCCGGCCCTCCAAGCTCGACCTAGAGGTAGTACTTAGGAGGAGGCTTAGGATCGCTCTCTTCATCCAGGTCGGTCTCTAGATCTTCCACAACACCATCAGAAACATCTAAGTCAATGGGATCCCAAGCTCCTCCGCCCAGAGCTCCACCTCTGCCCGACCCGTCAAAACCTCTCAATGGACCGAAAAGCGCATCACCATGGCGTAAGAACCATACCTTAAATCGGTGATGGATCAAGTGCATCAATCTCTCCTCGACCCAAATGGTAGTGATGTGAAGCTCGTAGCTGTAATCCTTATCAAGGATTAGGTACGGTTTTACCTCAAGGCTCTGATCAGTGGGAACCCCAAACCATACTATTCTCGAGTTCATACTATAGATTTGAAAAGCGGTTAACAATAACTAGTGAGATAAAATCTCAGTAAGTTAACAACCTAAGTCTCGTGTAGGGTGCTGATTCACTTAGAACATACTTTAAACATGCAACTTAACGTCGATGGCAGATCAATAGCGAGCGACTCTCGCTCTATACAACTTATAATAGGTTCAAGTAACTCAACTCAATCAACAGACAAATCACATGCATTCTTACCTTGTCTTGGCACATACCATGCATGTTATTTGTTATAACATTATATACACAATATATCAGACTAGGCACAATATCAGCACATGTAACACCATTTCTCACACGCAATGCATCCAAGTGTGGTCTAATTTTATGCTTAGTGATTACGTTCGCTCTCGAGCATGGCGCAACCTGAAGGTTTGCGGTTCTCAACCCCTCCAAGCTACAGCACACCCCAAAAGTTGGCAGTCTTCCGGCATGACTGGGCATCGTCTCGTCCTATCAGGCACGGCAACATCTCTTCCTGGAAGATCGAGATGCGGCCCCACCTCAACCTTCTCTGCAGGTAGACGGCATTCCATAAAGGAGAATTGGTCTGGCCTCTATCCCGATCTGTTATCTGACCCCGCCGAGCATCCGATAAATCATCATTATTCAGATCCCGCCGAGACTACGATAAATTAGGCATCATCCCCAATCACCATTGAGGGTCCGACCACTTTTGTGATCACACAAGCACCTCAATCATGCATGCCAATTAAGTTCTTCTTATATTTCTAGCAAATGCCATCATGATTCGTGTTCATGCCATGATCGTGCTCATACATCAAACTTATTGTCATTTTCACATGTAACAATGCAATAAAATAATCACACGTGATCACACAAACAGACTTTTCATGCCAAATTTCACGTGCTTCATTTTTCAAGCCTACTAAATTATTCCAATGTATAAAATTCAATATTTAAACACGACACTATACCAATCACCATTTATATGCCAAAAATGCATTCTTTTCACTAGAAAATCATCATTCATGAAACAATTACCTTTTTAAGGTAATCCTCACCTTAAACATGTCAAAACATATATAGAAATAATTAAACCAACCATGGTTAATTAAATCAACCATGGTTAACTAACCCAACCATGATTAACTTAACAAACCATAGTTAAATAATCTAACTCTAAGTGCAATTAACAACTAATAAAGAATTACGGAGTTAACGCATCGTTTAACGGCGGCGGCGACTACGGTGGCGACGACGTGAAGGTGGTGGTGGTGGCGGCTTGGCGATAGCGCGTAGATGAAAAATGGGTATGGACGACGGCTAGGGCAACGAGGGCGCGACTCACGGTGGTGATAGCAAGGTGGACGGCGGCAGTGGGTGGTGGTGAGGGTGGTGGTGAGTGAAAGAAAGAGAGGAAAATGAGAAGAACAATAGAGAGGGAAAGAAAGAAAGAAGTGAGAGTTTGAGTTGTCTTGCCTTGTTTCTTCTTCACTTAAGTTGCATTATTATCCCTTATTAATGCAACCCCAAAAATCTATCCAACTTAGCTTATAATTCAAGACAATAATCGAAGGAAAGAAAGAGAGAAAGAGAGAGGGGGGTTCGGCCACATAGGAAGAGAAGACATCCTTGTCTACTTTAATTCTCTTGTCTTGCATCCATAAATTCATCCCTTAAAGTCCAACTTTCTAGAAGGGGCAAAATGGTAATTTTCACCCCGGCACTATTCATACGGGCTTGCACAATTCACATAGGCTTAGCTTGAATTTTAATGGGGTTAATGGGTTTGATATCCAATAGGTTCTTTATTTGGGCCTAAAATGGGATTTCGGGGACAAAATGATCATTTCGTACTATAGGGCCTCTTGGTGACCAAATTTAATAGAAAATAGGTCTGTCGGTTCGTACTAAGTCCATAACATCTTTTTGGTTCTCAATTTTCGATTTACTGTCACTTATTCAAAAATTTAAGGTTTATCGATAAATTTTGAAATATCGGTAATGAAACGTCCAAGACCCTTAATCGGATTAAAATTCATGGTTAAAATCCATCGAATTCCATCTTAATACATTGGTCAAAATTTGGGATATCACAACAAGTCTCAAACTAAACTCTAAACCAAGCAACACATAGATCAAGTAGAGTAATCTTTAGAAATTTTCGCTTGCCTTTTAGCCTCAACTAAAATTTTCTTGACAAACTACCTTATCACCACCTTAAGCAACTTCTTCAGATAACTTCTTGAGATAAAATGAGTGAGAATGGGTGAGGGATGAGGGGTAGTCAGCTGAATGCAAGGAAAAGAAAGGGATGAAGAGTGAAGGAGAAGACTTTTGCATGAATTCTTATTGGTCAAAAGGGTCGGCAAGCCATCATTGCTTGTACATAAGTGAAATGCACAAATTGAAAGGAAAAAGGGTGACCGGCTGAATGGGTGGGGGAAGAGAGGATGAGAGAAAATTGGTGCTCAAGTCTCTTTAGAAGCTTAATCAACATGCTTGTATGAGGCTTTTCCTTCAAGCTTCTTGCAAGATGGCCTAACCATTAAGCTTAATTGACATGTGACAAGGCCATGGTGACCAGCGGCATTGGCAAGGTGGCACTCAAGCTTGGTTGGCAAGTTGGCTGGCCATACGGAGAATTTTGCCCTAGTTGTATCCATTATCATGTAAATTGGACACTAAGGACCAAATATTAAAACCACAAGATGTCCAATGGGCTCTTATAAATTTTCAATTGTGGCTTGGGTTAGGTGCCATTGTCCTTTATTCCAATAAATGTCGCACCTTCTACTAGTGTCAATTAATAGGTCCAACGACTATCGCCAAATTTTATTCTCTTCGCTCGTTAAACGGATATGCGAAAATTAGAATGTCACACCTAGGTAGGGGCTGGCGAGCCGGCCACCCCCACCTAGGGGTCGGCAGCTCCGACGATGGGTAGCAGCACTCATATCCTTAATGTAGCCCAAGGTCAACTATTCGGACGATAGGAACAGGAGAGTGACTTTTACACACAAAAAACGAGCAGAAATTTCAGTTTTATGCGAGCTCGGGAAAATAGGCGTAACTCTCTATTAGTAGGTCGGAATAACCTGATTCTAAAGTCAAAAGAACAAGGACTCGTAGATCTACAACTTTTGTATTTTGAGTTTTCTTAGATGAGTAATGTGAGATGGTCGATTTTGAGGGGAAAGTGGACAAACAAAAATGGACAAAATAAAAAAAGAATAGGAACTTCAATGGTTGCTCTTCTAGGCCTCCAGGGAAGTCAAAGGAGCATCGATTCTTCTTAATAGATGGCTGAAAATCTTCAAGGACGCTGACTTTGAAAAGCTCTGACTCTTCAAGGACAGAGTGAAAACTCTTCTAGGTTTTCAAGGGTATAAACTCTTCCAGATTGAAGGGAAATGTACTAAGTAAGTTTCATTAATCAAATTCGTCTGCCCTATAATGGAGATTGCGCCTCAATATATAGAGAAACTAATACATAGGAAATAGATTACGCACTAAAGACACTTGTGAACTACCAAGACATTAAAAGATATAGGAACTTGAAAACATAATAAAGACTTAGGAACTGGAAAGCAATTAAAGTCTTCTTGCAAGCTTCCAATGCATGGAAAATGACAAAATTCTTATGACAAGTCAAAGATGAGGCTTGTCGATGAAGATAAAGCTTATCGATTATCGATGAGTGGCTTAGCGAGTTTGAATGTGGACCGATCTTCTTAGTTGAGCGCATTGGTCTTGAATATGAGTTGCATCATTCTCCCCCTCTTTAAAAGAATTCGTCTTCAAATTCAAATCACAATCATTGGAAGAATCACCCACACAATGTGTTAAATGTCAAACATTGAACACATAATGTATTTTTATATGAGAATGAAGCTTTAGCCGATAAGCATTATGATTGATAAGCTCAAGAATTTCAAGAGGACCAAGCTTTCAATCACTAAGCTTGTTATAGCTTCCAATGGGATGACACTCTGGTGGCAAATAAGCCCAAACGAAATCTCCAAGTTCAAAAATAATTTCACGCCGCTACTTATCAACATCCTTTTTATAGAACTTGGCTTTGCTCTCCAATCTTTGATGTACATCGTCATGAATATTCCTCATTTAAAAAATAATATCATCCACCTTATTGATTGACTTTTCAGTAAAGGAAATGGGTGCAAGATCAGATCAAATGCAGTCTTTAGTTGACACCTATACTTAATCACAAAAAGGATGTATCCAATGATGCGGTTCACCGAACAATTATATGCAAATTCTCCAAGTAACAACCGTGTCTCCCAAGAGCGGGGGTTATCATCGATCAAAGTCCTCAACAGATTTCCCAACGATCAATTTACAACTTCAGTTTATCCATCCATTTGGAGATGAAATACAGTACTATATTGTAGTTTAGTATCAATATTTTTTTGTAGTTGTCACCAAAAGTGACTAAAAAATTTGGTGTCTCGATCAGAAGTAATAGTCTTTGGAATGTCATATAACTTATATACCTCTTGAAAGAATAACTTGGCAATCCATGAGGCATCCATAGTTTTGTGACAAGAAATGAAATGTGCTGTATTTGAAAACCTATTGACAACCACAAAGATTGAATCCATACCTTCAATTGTACGTAGTAATCGAAGGATAAAGTCCATAGAGATAACTTCTCATTGGATTTGCAGTATTGGCAAGGGAAAATAAAGGCCAACATTAGTTGTGTGTCCTTTTCCGACTTGGCAACGTCGATACCTCATCATATGTCGATATACATCACGTTTTAGATGGGGCAAAAAATATTTGGTTCAAACAAATTGCACAGTTTTGTCACGCCTAAAATGTCTATCACGGTGAATTTCATTGATTCACCCTTTGTCGAAAAGAACAATCTAGCACACAGACGGTTTTCTTTTAAAAGAAAGCTATCATATAAAATAAAATTAACAAGCTTTTTGTCTTGGGCATTGGGAACGATCTTGAAAAAATAAGGATTTTCGTGATACAACTCCTGAAAAGAGTCAAATCCAAGAACAGTAGAACGTATAGTATGGAGTAAGCTCTTCTTTCAACTAAGAGCATCCGCAACCTGATTTTGAACTCCAACCTTATGCTTGATAATGAATGTGAATTCTTAAACATATTCAGCCTACTTTGTATGCCTGAAATTGAGCTTTTGTTGCCTTAAAATATACTTGAGAGCTTCATGGTCAGTGTACAAAATGAACTCCTGATGAATAAGATATTGCCTCCAATACTTAAGTGTGTGAAATAGTGCATAAAATTTCAAATCATAAGTGTTATAACGAAGTTTAGCATCATTCAATTTTTCACTAAGGAAGGCAATAAGTCGACCTTGTTAACTTAGAACTCCTCCTATACTAGTACCTAATGCATTATAATGCACCTCAAAGATAAGATCAAAGTGAGGTAATGCCAAAACTGGGACCGTGCTAAACTTTTCTTTGAGATTTTCAAAATTTCTTTGGACTGCACTTTTCCACTCAAAAATGCCTTTATTCATACAAAAGGTGAGTGGGGCTGCAATAGCATTAAAATGCACAATGAACCGCTGATATAAAGAAGCTAGACCATGAAAGCTTCGAACTTCGTGCACATTTGTTAGAGTTGGCTATTCTTTAATCACCTTAATCTTGGCATTATCAATCGAAATTCCTTCTTTTGAAATATGAAATCCCAAGAATAGGATTTGTAGCACCATGACGTAGCACTTGTCAAGGGTTGCATATAAGCATTCTTGTCTTAACACTCGTAAAACTTCTTGAAGGTGTTGCAAGTGCTCGTTAGTAGATTTACTAAAAATCAGAATATTATCGAAATAAACCACAACAAACTTCTCAAGAAATTGCTTCAAAACCTGTGTCATAAACCTCATGAATGTTGATGGCGCATTAGACATTCCAAATGGCATGACTAGCCACTCAAATAGTCAATCTTTGGTTTTGAACGCGGTCTTTCGTTCATCTTCAAGCTTGATTATGATTTGATGATATCCACTCTTCAAATCTAGCTTTGAGAAGATAGTTGAACAAGAAAGTTAGTCCAAAAGATCATCAAGATGAGGAATAGCAAATCGATACTTGATAGTGATCTTGTTGATCACCATACTATCGACACATATTCTCCAAGTGTTGTTTTTTTAGGCACTAAGCGCTGGAACGACACATGGGCTAATGCTCTCCCTTATAAAATCTTTACTCAAGATTTTCATAACTTGTCGCCACAATTCTTCATGTTCAGTCGGATTCATTTGATAGTGATCTAGATTAGGTAGTGAAGCACCGGGCATCAAATCAATTTAATGTTGAATATTTCTCATCGGAGGTAGACCATGTGGTAAGTCCAGTGAAAAGGCATCTTTAATTTTTTTCAAAAGAGAACGAGCTTGATGAGGTATGAGAGATAAATTGACATTCTCCACACCAATTTTGTTAAGCAAAATATACACAATACTAACCTCTTTTATGGCATCTTTCACATATTTTATTGTGAGCAAAGTAGGAAATAAGGAATTCTCAACCGCAAGGGGCTTAAGAGGTTCCTTACTAGGTGCCAAAGTAATCTTCTTTCCTCCAAACTCAAAAGAATATGTATTATGGTAGCCATCATGAGTAATCCTTCTATCAAATTGTCCTGATCGACTAAGAATAATATGACTAGCATCCATAGGTAAAACATCACACCATATCTTGTTGAAATAGATAGAACAAATAGAAAGATTAACAAGGCATCTTTTGGAAACGGTTACTTTGGTACCCTTTTTCAACCATGACATTTTATAAAGTGTGGGATACACTTTCAATTCCAATTTCAGCTTATTGACCGCTACTTTTGAAATCACATTTTCACAACACCTAGAGTCAATAATCAATTGACATACCTTTCCTGAAATGGTGCAAGCTAAATGAAAAATATTGGCGCACAACCACCTATCTTTGGTGTCACTTTTAAGAGTGAGAAAAATCTTTCTCACCATGAGAAGTTCACCAGAATCAGCGTGTATTATTTGCTCATCTTCCGAACTCATCTTCCGAAGCAACTACTTCATCTTTCGATTCATCTTCAAGTGGATCATCCGCGTCTCATCATAATCATTATCCATTAAGAAAGCTTTACCGGCTGGTAGATTTTTGTTGGTTTGACAATTGCTAACACGATAACCAATCTCCCTACAGGAATAACAATGCATACTCGTTGTAGTTGGTTATTTTGAAATGTTAGGCTAAGTAAAAAGCTTACCAATACGTTGAGCTGTAGCTTCAATAAATTTGGTGGTGTCGGTAGTACTCTTAGTTGCTCAGTTCGGTAAAGTAGAATGTTGTTGCCTCCGAGACTGAAAACGCTCCACCTTAAGTGCTCGCTAGTGTGCATCTCCTAAGTCCCAAATGTCAAGGACTTCCAAGGTATCTTGGATATGAAGTTAAAGACCATTCAAGTACTTGTTCACAAGCACTTCTTTCGATTCTTGAATCTTGTTGCGAATCACCAACTCATTGAACTCATTGGTGTATTAGTCTACCGTTCACGTACCTTGTCTCAGATTTTGGTACCATTGGTAGAGCTCTCACTTGTATCCCTTGGGAAGGAAGTACTTGTGAATCTTGTCCTTCATTTTTCTCCATAAAGTGATTAGAGTCTTGCCAATAAATTGATGAGTTTGCTTCTCACGTCTCCACCAAGCTATGGCATTGCCTTGGAATCGCATAGCAATAATGCCAACTCGACGATCATCCAGGACATTCCTATGCTAAAAAAAATTCATTCATAAGTGTCAATTAGTCGACTATTTCATCAGCAGAATCAGTACCTGAAAATTCTGGAATATTTCTCTTGATTTCCTTTTCCCAATTCGGTTCCCGAATTTCTTGTGTGCAATATGGAGCATTTCTCTTTTGAGGAAAAGATCGAACACTTCTTGAAGAGGAAGAATCACCATTAGACTCTTCGGTTCTGGAAAGAGGTGGAGCGTTTTTTGCTTCAGCCCTCAGATGCTGAACTTCTCGAGTCAAGTTATCGATTTGTTGTTGCATTTATTGCTACAAATTCTCAACGAGTGTGTACACTTCATCTAATGGAATGGTCCTACCACCTCGACATCTTGCTTGTCTTGTAGGCATTATCCTCTCTTCCAAAACTTTGATACCAAATGATGTAGCCCAAGGTCAACTACTCGGACAATAGGATTGGGACAGTGACTTTTACACACAAAAAACGAGCAAAAATTTCAGTTCTACGCGACCTTGGAAAAATAGGCATAACTCTCTATCGGTAGGTCAGAATGACCTGATTCCAAAACCAAAAGAACAATGACTTGTAGATCTACAACTTTTATGTTTTGAGTTTTCTTAGATGAATACTATGGGATGGTCGATTTTGAGGGGAAAGTGAATGAACGAAAATGGATAGAATGAAAAAAGGATAGGAATTTCAATGGTTGCTCTTCTAGGCCTCCAAAGAAGTCAAAGGAGCATCGATTTTTCTAAATCGATGGCAAACTTTGAAAAGCTCTGACTCTTTAAGGACGGAGTGAAAACTCTTTTAAGTTTTTAAGGGTATGAACTCTTCTAGATTGAAGGGAAATGCACTAGATAAGTTTTATTAATCAAATTTGTTTGCCTTATAATGGAAATTGCGCTTCAATATATAGAGGAACCGATACATAGGAAACAGACTACGCACTAAAGACATTTGCGGACTATCAAGACATTAAGAGTCTGTTTGGTAACGATTCTGATCTAAAAAAGTGATTATGTTCAGAAGTAATTCGTTCTGATTATGATTCCTAGATGAGTTTCAAAGAATTAGAAAACGCGTTTGGTAATTGTACATAGTTTTTGTTCCTAGAAATAATTTATCTTCCTAATTTTTTTCATTATAGTCAAATAACTACATATTGTAACTATAAAGTACTTATGCTATCACACAAATACAATTACAGTGAAAAGTGATTTTTGCAACATATTAAATAAAGAACTCTTCTAGGTTTTAAAGGGTATGAACTCTTCTAGGTTGAAGGGAAATGCATTAGGTAAGTTTCAATAATCAAATTTGTTTGCCTTACAATGGAAATTACGCTTCAATATATAGAGGAACTGATACATAGGAAATAGACTACGCACTAAAGGCACTTACGGACTACCAAGACATTAAGGGTCTGTTTGGTAACGATACTGATCTAAAAAAGTTATTATGTTCAGAAGTAATTCGTTCTGATTATGATTCCTAAATGAGTTTCAAAGAATTAGAAAACGCGTTTGGTAACTCTACATAGTTTTTGTTCCTAGAAATAATTTATCTTCCTAATTTTTTTCATTATAGTCAAATAACTACATATTGTAACTATAAAGTACTTATGCTATCACACAAATACAATTACAGTGAAAAGTGATTTTTGCAACATATTAAATAAAGAACTCTTCTAGGTTTTAAAGGGTATGAACTCTTCTAGGTTGAAGGGAAATGTATTAGGTAAGTTTCATTAATCAAATTTGTTTGCTTTACAATGGAAATTGCGCTTCAATAAATAGAGGAACTGATACATAGGAAATAGACTACGCACTAAAGACACTTGCGGACTATCAAGACATTAAGGGTCTATTTGGTAACGATACTAATCTAAAAAAAATGATTCTGTTCAGAAGTGATTCTTTTTTATTATGATTCCTAGACGAGTTTCAAAGAATTAGAAACGCGTTTAGTAACTTTGCATAGTTTTTGTTTCTGGAAACAATTTATCTTCCTAATTTTTTCATTAGAGTCAAATAATTACATATTGTAACTATAAAATACT
>BCNH02000005.1:17755517-17765643 GCA_001662345.2 Metrosideros polymorpha var. glaberrima
ATTTAATCAGCTTCAGGAGTTTCAAATCCCTCTGCAAAAAAAGCAACCATTTTCACCTTCTCTTTTATCCTTCCCTACTACACTAATATTACCCTAAAAAAAAAGGAAAAAGAAAAAAAAAAGAGAGAAAAGTTATATAATGGTAGCGTGTTAGTTGTATATGTATGTCTCCTCATGTGACAGAAGAAAAGCAAAAAGAAAGAAGAGAAAGAAAAAAGAGAGAAAAAAAATCAAAATCAAAATCAAAATCAAAATAAAAAATATTAAAATATCAATAAAAATTGTCCACATTACCATCGATCGGCCAAAAAGATTGAACTGGCAAAAGTATAATATGTTTAGGTTTTTTTTTTTTTTTACAAATTTTCCCTTATTTCTAAAAAATGATTATGGAACAAAGAATCATCTTTTTTATGTTTTTGATTCTACTTCAAAACTGATTCTGAAAACACCTTTTTGGATTAGAACCTTTTTTTTTTTATAGCAAATACGATTCTGCTTCAAAACAATTTCGGAGAGCAGAATCAAAGAATCAGAATTGTTATCAAACAGACTCTAAAAGACTTAAGAACTTGAAAACATAATAAAGACTTAGAAACTATAAAATAATTAAAGTCTTCTTGCAAGCTTTTAATGCACAGTAAATGACAAAATCCTTATGACAAGTTAAAGATGAGGCTTGTCGATGAAGATAAGGCTTATCGATTATTGATGAGAGGCTTGGCGAGTTTGAATGTGGACCGATTTTCTTGGTCGAGCGAGTTGGTCTTGAATACGGGTTGCATCAAGCCCCTTGCCATTCTTTCTCTCTCTTTTTTTCTTTCAAGTTTTGTTTTTTTAGTTAATATTTTAGCTTTTTTTAGTTTTTTAATCTAATTTAATAAAAACTTAATTAATAAAAAAATTCATGTATGAAAGAGAAAATAATTAAAAAAAAATGCAATGTCAGCATTTTCCGTCAATTAAATTGATGGTGTTAACCGAAGGACTTGAGTGAATTAATTTGATAAGTTTTAGAACTTGATTGCACTTTTTGCAAGTTTTATGACTTATTTATATTTTCGTAACAAGTTTTAGGACTTGTAGTAAATTTATCCCTTTGAAATAAGTCCGTACAACTTTTTGCCAAATTAGAGAAAACAGGAATTGGGCTCCGGAAGTCCAAACATCGCAAAAGCACCCGACCCGACCCGAAGGTCGCGCCGAGCTCATCCCGAAGAAAACCGGGGGGCATAAATGTAAAAAGCCGCCTTCGTCCTTTCAACTCCCTATCTTGCCCCAAAAAATCGAACAAGAAAAAAAATAAAATATTAAAAAATATAAATATAAATATGAACCGAGTGAAAATGGGGTGTGTTGGCTTCGAGGAGGTCCAATCGACGAGCCATCGCGGATGCAGCGAAATCCTCCGGATCATTGATTCCTCACGAGCAGCAGCCCGCGACAAGGGGCAATTTCGCCGGAAGGAAATCCCACGAGCTCCGCTTTCGGGATTCGTTCGTCTCGCCCGCCCCTCGATTTCGCGTAAGCGGAGCATTTTCTGGGAATTTTCTCGTCGTTTTTTGAGTTCTTTGGGGCTCACTGGCTTCTGGGTCGGAGAGATCTTGCTCAATTCGGATTCGATTGGAGCAATCGAGTTAGGGTTACAGTTCGCGCGGGGAGGCGCGATTGGTTTCCGTCTGTTTTTGTTGCGGCAGAGCGCGGTTTAGGGTTTTTTCTTTTTCTTTTTCTTTGGTGGGTATGGTTTTTGATGGCGTGATTCGGCGTGCCTGTATGCATCTCTTTTTTTGAACTCGGTTCTGCTTGTTGTTCGATCGTTGTTGTGCCCGTGGGTTGCCGGCGGACGTGCTGGGTAATTTGATAGTCAGGTGTAGAAATGGCCAATGGATTTTGTCACGTCGATATTGATATATGCTGTTTTTTAAATTTTGGGTTTCCCCCCGTCTATTTGGCTCGTTAGTAGTTCCAAAGCTTTGGCCTTTGTTGCTGGGTTCTTGATTGAAATTGGAGTCTTTTCAGTGCCCTGTTAATTAATTTCATGGGAAATTGTTGATTACCATGGGAAAGTATCTTCTGGTGCATTTGTTGCCTTTTTGAGCCCTTGCTGTGTAGTGTAGGATAGGATGCTAGAATCCCAGAGTTCGAAGATTGTGCTAGCACCTCAATGAGCGTGCGGATGATAATGTTTATACCAAAATTGTAATTCCACTTCCACGGATCAACATTTTTGAGCCGTTTGGCTACAAGTACTGGTGTGTGGCTAGCAACTTGAGGGCTTATACTCGGTGGTCGACATTTTTCACTGTGATCTGAGTTACATATGTCTGGTGGTTTTCTTTTCTTTGCCATCTTTTTCTGGAAGGTGTCTGATTTATATATTCAATGCTGCTCAGACTATCTGGGTGCAGTCCAGCTGAAGCGATGTTGCTTTTGGTTTCAGGGTTGTTAGGGCTACATGTCTCAGCTCCAAGAGTATCCGATGGAGTACGCAGCTGATGATTACGACGTGGGAGAAGTAGAAGATGATATGTACTTCCATGAAAGAGTAATGGGCGATTCAGACACTGATGAGGATGATGAATATGATCATCTGGTTCGCGTTCTTAACTCTTAGCTTTTCTCCTCCTCCTCCTGCTCTTCACATTTTTTTGTTTTTCTTTCTGCTTTTGTCTAGCTGCATGATGATTTCTCCTTGTAAAAGTTTGTGTTTATTAGTCTGGGCTATTTCGGATCATTGTCATATCACCTATATCAATTGAGAACTTTAGTAAGACGGATTGTGCTGGCTATGGCAGGATAATAAGATTACCGATACCTCTGCTGCTGATGCTCGGAGAGGTAAAGATATCCAGGGGATTCCTTGGGAAAGACTGAGCGTCACTCGTGAAAAATACAGAAAAACTAGAATAGAGCAGTACAAGAACTATGAAAATGTACCACAATCCGGAGAAAGTTCGGAAAAGGTAAACATCTTGCAAATTCTGCAGTACTGGGTAGTAATTCTCTTCTGGGAATGGGGCCAACTTACATCGTCCTTTTCTATGTTTATTCTAACAGGAATGCAAACCCACAAGAAAAGGTGGAAACTATTATGAATTTTGGCGAAACACAAGATCTGTGAAGTCCACAATCCTTCATTTTCAAGTATGTTTATACTCCCATCTTGTGATTTTATCTTCTGGTTGTTAGGATGTTGGGTTCAGCAAGCTGATTACTGTCGGTAACTGCCTAAGTTTTATGTACTGGAATTTCCTCTTCTCCTTTAGCAGGTGTACTCTGGTCGCCAGGAATTTCTTTTGGAAACTTATGAATGTACATACAATCTTGGATGAGAAATTGGTTCTAGGTTTAATGTCATGTCACATCTTATAGGAATGGGAAGACTGTAGAACTCATGCTTTCCCTAAGCTGTTAGCCGTTACTTTTTGGAGTCCTAACTTTGAATAGGTGCAGTTATGTGCATCGGGCGCTTAAACTTTGAGTTAGAGTCAGCTTGACAATGTTGCACGAAGTTCTTCACTGCTTGCGACCATTTCTTCCTGTCATATCTCTGCATGTATAGTCCATGCACATATGGATTTACTTCGCGCAATACTTATTTATTTCATGTGCTGGTTTTTGACATCCGACATGATTTAGGACAACAGCCATTCATTAAGAAACACATATCTTATTGTGTGCGAGTACAATGTGTATTTGCTGAGGTGGCTTTCCACAAAACGTAGCTAGTCATGCACCATCATGCTAAGCTATTATATTCTCCTTACAATCTGGTGCATTTGTTAGAATCTATGTGATTATAGTAGAACGTTAGAATGCTCTCTCTCTCTCTCTCTCTCTTGGTGGTGTTGTTTTGTTTGGAATGAAACAAGGTTGTTTTCAGGATAAGAGATAATTTAGGTTTGAAATAGTAGTTATTGGCAAATATATTTTGTGGTGGAGTGTATTTGTGCATGAGTGAACTCATTTTGGATTTTGAGATGATTGAGGATGCAATAGCATTAGGCTGTTTTTTTTTTTTGGCAAATGTATATTGTGGTGAAATGTATTCGTGCATGATTGAGTGAACTCATTTTGGATTTTGTGATTATTGAGAATACCATAGCATTAGGGGTTTTTTTGTTTGTTTGTTGTTTTTTTTAAATGTTTTTGCTCCTGTGTTTTTTCCTGTTCTGTTCGGGGGGAACCAACTTGAAACTTGAAAGTTTACATATATTTTAGCAAGTGGAGCTTGTGTTTGCTTTACAGTACACCTCCAATTTGGGGCTGTTATTGCCAATTGCTATTTTGGACATGGCTTTCAAACTGTTACTTTTCTCTTTCTATTTCAGAAATTCCTCATTTATATTTTGTATCCCTGAATTTTCATTGTTAAAACCTTTATTTGAACCATTACCTGGAATTGCAGTTGAGAAACTTGGTTTGGTCCACAACAAATCATGATGTTTACCTTATGTCCCACTTCTCGATCATTCACTGGTCATCATTGACTTGCAAGAAGACTGAAGTGCTTGATGTTTATGGACATGTAGCTCCTTGTGAGGTACAGGAATATTATGTTGCATTATATGCAGAACATAGTGATTTATGCTCTTGGAAGTTCTTATTTAATGAGATGGTCTTGGGATTTTTATTGCTTCTCATTGTAGAAACACCCTGGAAGTCTCTTAGAGGGTTTTACACAGACACAAGTCAGTACTCTTGCAGTACGGGATAAATTACTGATTGCTGGTGGTTTCCAGGGGGAGCTTATTTGTAAGGTAAAATTTGGGCCAAAGCACCGATACGGTCATCTCAATACTTGTGTTACCTTTAGAGTTGTCAATATTTAATAAGCAAATGTTTATAAGCACATGAATTTAGGCCCTACTAAGTGTGCTTGTATAACCTGACACATGCCAATGCGAGCGCCATGTTTTATTTCTTTGTTTGACTTATTCATATTCAGTGTACTCTGTTGCTTTCATTTGTGTTAGTGTGCAGTTAGAATTCTCACTCATGTTGAATTCCTGACTGAGCAAACGTTTGTAGGACCCCAGTTGGATTCATTCATATAAGTTCCTTATTTGCAGTTTGATTGTAGGTTTAGGTTCTCATGACAGAATTATTCTTTGTTATTCTATTGCAAGTCCAACATTTATTATTTTGGGGACTGCTGATGATCCTCTTCTCTGGGTGCAGCATTTAGATCGTCCTGGTGTTAGCTACTGTTGCAGAACAACTTATGATGACAATGCTATCACTAATGCAGTTGAGATTTACGATTCTCCCAGGTTGCCTTCCTGATGCATTCTGTTCGCATCTTGATATAAATTTACTAGTTTTTTTTCTTCGTGGATGTGTGTGTCAGGGGTGCATTCAGACATGCAAGTGTGTCTCTACACGCTATTCTTTTGCAGTTTATTTGAAAGTACATAATGCATAGTTGAGGTGGAGCCGTCATCTCAAGTCCTTAAATTTTCTTAATGTTTTATTGTCAGTGGCGCTGTACATTTCATGGCATCAAATAATGACTGTGGAGTCAGAGACTTCGACATGGAGAAATTTATGCTTTCCAAACATTTTTCCTTTCCTTGGCCGGTGAATGTAAGTATATGTCCATGACTCCTTGCACAAAATAAGATGTCTTTACCTTTAATTGGACATAGACTAAATATTTCAGCTGGCATGAAGTGAATATCTTGAATTCATCTCATGTTGCAATTGATGATACGAAATGATTATGCTTGCATTTGGAACTCATCTGTCTTCTGCTGCGTAGCCATTGTAGAGGGACTTTTGTCTTTCAGTTTTTATCTTCTTGTGTTGTTGTAAACTCTTGTGACTGAGCTGCCCAAGTACTCATTTTAAAAGAAGTTTGGGATATTGAATTTCTAGCCTCTCTGTTATGCATCTAGACTCGGTGTTTATAGAAGTACAAGATGTTTTACCATTTCTTTTCAGGTTTCTTAACTTCTATAAGAGGAGTAGAACATCTATGGATGTGAAAAGAGTGCCTGCAAGGCCATGAATTAGACATCTAAAGATACTGTGAATTCCGTGTAGAAGTTTCTCATAGACCTGCTCCACTGTGCAAAAATTGGGATGGCTCATCAAGCAAGACTCTTTTTTATTGTAACTGAACTTTAACTTTTGGGGGGTAGATATACAGGTGAGGAAATAATGATGAATTAGTGTCTTAGAAGACCATACATCGTCCATGTAATTGAGTGCTGGATTTTGGGTGGAAGTTGAAATTTGCAACTTGTTCTGTTGGCTAATGTTTCCTGTATCCCTCATTTTCTTTTCACTGAAGTCTACCTGCTAATGTTTACTTGCTAATCTTTTGAGGTTCTTGTGAACAGCATACTTCTCTGAGTCCTGATGGTAAGCTCCTGATCATTGTTGGTGATGACCCTGAGGGGATATTGGTGGATTCTCAAAGAGGAAAGGTAGTTACTTTCCTTCCCTTCTCTTCCTCTTCCTCCCTCTGCCCCCTCCCTGAAAAAGTAAATCTAAATGTAAACAAGAAAACATGAAAATAATGCCTGTAAATCCTAAGCATGCTCTATTTCTACTTAAGGATTTTGGATCAGATTTTCTTCAATGAGATGGTGTAACTTTAAGCTTTTGCAATTGTAGACCATTATGCCACTAAAAGGGCACATGGATTTCTCATTTGCGTCTGCATGGCATCCGGATGGTCACATATTTGCCACTGGAAACCAAGACAAGACGTGCCGTGTTTGGGACATTCGCAACTTATCAAAGTCTGTTGCTGTACTCAAGGGCAACCTTGGAGCCATCCGGTCCATTCGATTCACATCCGATGGGCGATTTATGGCCATGGCAGAGCCTGCTGATTTTGTCCATGTCTATGATGTGAAGAGTGGGTATGAGAAGGAGCAGGAGATCGATTTTTTTGGCGAGATCTCTGGTGTATCTTTCAGCCCCGACACTGAATCGCTATTTGTTGGGGTGTGGGATCGCACTTATGGCAGTCTCCTTCAGTATAACCGTTGCAGGAATTATTCATATCTCGACTCCATGTTGTGAGGGGATGCCTGCACCGTTTCTTGACTATATACCTGCAATTATATAGGTTTTCTTGCAATATGGCTGTAGTGGCTTCGGCGCATGGTGTACATGTAGATAGGTGATATATTTCTCGTTGCAATGTAGGGTAAGAGGACAAATGTGTTGTTACTTGGTGTATCATTGCCTTCTTTCTTTAGGTCATAGAACACTGGCTCTTCATCGGAAGGTTGAGAGAGAAGAGAAAGAGAGAGAGAGAGCTTTATGGTGATGAGTGGTCTGTTGTTTGCAGAATAATGGAGATGTATTTAGTAAAGGTTGGTGGTGTTTGGGTGGAGATTGAGGCAAACTCTTCTCATTGCCAATAAGAACCCTATTCACTTTCTCTTTCTAAATTCGTGGATGTTTGGGCTTTCTCACTTTCTCCAAAATTATGTACTGCTCTCTTCTCATTAGCAATACTCTTTATGTCTCATGAGGATATAATTAGAGTCAGACTATCATTTGGCTCATCTGAGTTGGTATGGAACTCATGTTAACAACTCCATGTGATTGCAATTGTCTCTGAAGTAATGGAATTTGGAGAACTCATGTTAGCATGACTCAGGATCAACAGTTTTGGTTATGTAGGGATAAGTTATGTTTCATGCCATTTTGGGCATTGTCAGCGCCGATGGCCGTCGTCGGCATGGCTCGTGATCTTCAATGAAATTTTCGTTTCTGGCCTAACTATATTTACATCAGAAGAAAATGGTTTAAACTTCAGCCTTAAAAACCTTGGTTACGATGACTTTCACTTTCAATATGACTCTTTTGTTTCTGATTTGAGTTGTGGCTTCTGGCTTCTGATTTTGTTATTGAATGCTGTGGTCAACGAAATTATAGTTTTATGCCCACAGGAATGTACTGATAGTGCTTTAGGCTTATGACCAACACTCTTAATGTAAAAGTTTGACAATTTGCATATTCCCAAAGTGAATAAGCCATAAGCTGACAAGGATAAAGTTATTTGTATAAATTCTTTTTAACATAGTGAATTCATTACCAAGAATATGGACTATGACGGTGGTGGCTTGAATAAAGTACAAAAGATTTGATTTTAAGCCCTCAAGGCAACAGTTATGGCTACATTGGTGCATCTCATTCGATATCTTTAGCAGCGAAATGCACCGTAATTTGAAGAATTCAAAAGATATAATTTATAAGTATTATTGGGTGAAGACTATAACTGGAAGTGCAGAATTTCTAGGACAAACTATAGAGCACCAATTCATTTCACCATTTGTTGCCAACTATGCATCGCATAACACATTTGTTGATGACTCACGCTGTAAGTATTTGTAAAGTGACTTCTTGAGAAATCTTGTTTGATAATGTAATATGGTTATAACACAGAAAAATTGTAAAAAAAGTCCTAAACATGTTGCATTTTTGCTAATTTAGTCATAAACCTTTTAAATTTATGCCAATTGAGTCATAAAAATTTTGTATTTATGCCAATTCAGTTGTTTTAGTCGGTCAATGCTAACGTAGACAATTTTTAATAATATTTTAATATTTTTTTTCTTCTTTTCCTTTTTTTTTTCCTTTCATTTTTCTTCTTTTTCCTTCTTGGCTGGTGAAGAGCCAGCCACCACTTGTGGCCGGCTTGGCCAACCCCCTACAAGCCGACCCTCGTAGGGCGTCGCCTTGGTCTTGGCGACGCCGAGTGAGGCGAGCGAGGGTGGGGCGAGTATCGGCCGAGGCAGGCAACGGTCGCCCTGGAGATGGTCGGCCAAGCCAGCCATAGGTAGTGGTCAGTGGTTAGCCCTTCGCCGGCCAAGAAGGTAAAAAGAAGAAAAAGAAAAGGGAAAAATAAGAAAAAATTATTAAAAAATTATTAAAAATTATCCACGTTAGTGCCTAACTAGCTAAAAAGACTGAATTGGCACAAATACAAAAGATTTAAGACTCGATTGACAAACTTAAAAGGTTTAGGATTGAATTAGCACAAATTTAAAATGTTTAGGATTCAATTGACAAACTTAAAAGTTTAGAACTGAATTGGCAAAAATGCAATATATTTAGGACTTTTTTGACAATTTTTCTGTTCTAACACTATAGTTGTGTAATATTAAACAAAGTTTATCTTAAATTATATCGTGTTTGTTAGCAAAAATAATTTAGTAAATAAAAATACCTTAATTAGAACTCACTTCAGTTTATTTTTTCTTTAACAATAGCAATCCGCCGGTTATTATGTGATATTTTGTCTATATCGATGTGATAAGATCTTACACAATATTTTTTATATCTGAGAATGAGTGCGACAAAGCAAGGAATAGTTAAATATATAAGGAACTCTATGTATAATATTTTACAAAAATAATTTCTGGGGATATGTTTATTGAAGTTTTTATATCATTGAGGTTCTATCTAACAATGTAGATACATAACATGGCTTCATATTGTCAAGCTTCTATGGCAGCAGCAAAATTTCACCATACCTATAAAAAGAAAAAACAAAATTTCACCATTTATTGCCAACTACCCATTATATAAATATTTAAACAACCTTGGGGGGCAACCGGCTGAGTAAGTTCCAGGTTTCTGGATAAAATTCCATTTAACAAAAGACAAGTTGCCCTACTTATCCGGTGGAAATAAGCAAGATGCTTTTCGGATGGAACGTTTTACTATTGAGACGATGATGGGTTAGTCAACGCAAATTGCTCCCTCCCTCATCCTCTGTGTCCACAAACCTCATTTGAATCTTTTCATCTTCCCAAATCTCTCTTCCTCAAAGTCAAGACTCAGCTGTACTTCTTCTTTCTTCTACCTGGAATCTCTCTCTCTCTCTCTCTCTCCACTTCCTGGTATAATTTGTTTGTAATACTCGCTCTCTCTCTCTCTCTCGTTAGTTTAGCTTGACCTTCTTTGCTTCAGATCCGTTTCTTGCTAGTTGCCACCTTATACTTACATGGTGTGTGATAGAGTTGATATTTATCTGTTTGATGTTGACTTGTTTCTTTTGTTGCTGGGTCAGATGGTAATACCTCCTGTGTGTTGGCACCTTCAGTGCTTGGGCTCAGTTGGGTATTGAATATTGTCTCAAAAAAAAAAAAAAAACCAT
>BCNH02000005.1:17765677-17776998 GCA_001662345.2 Metrosideros polymorpha var. glaberrima
TATTGTCTCAAAAAAAAAAAAAAAAACCATTATTTTGTGCTTGTTCAACTATTGTAAAGTTTGGACCTTTATTTCTATTTTTGCTTTCTACCTTTTCCCAGGTTAGGTGATTTCTTCGCTCGGCTGATTCATTATGTCATTTAGTTTCACTGGGCACTTGATTAGCATTTGAGCTCAACAACTGCCATGAAGTTCTTGAAATTTTATATATGGATATGTGAAAAGCCTTTTTCAGTGCTGACATCTTTTGGGTTCTTTTGGGTTTTAGAATAGAACCAATTGATGGCTAGCAAGAGAATTCAAAAGGAACTACAGGATTTGCAGAGAGACCCTCCAACCTCATGCAGTGCTGGGCCAGTGGGAGAAGACCTCTTCCACTGGCAAGCAACCATCATGGGGCCGCCCGATAGCCCGTATGCCGGTGGTGTATTCTTCATAATGATCCATTTCCCACCTGATTACCCGTTTAAACCTCCCAAAGTCAACTTCCAAACCAAGGTTATTTCATGACCTCTTCTTAGATGTAATGTTTGTTTTGTCTGCTATAATGTTGTCTTTTTGTAATGCTGGTTTTTGTTTTCGCATGCATCTTTTTATTAAATTGTTCAGTCATGCTTATTTTTGAATTTGAATGCACGTTCTTGTTCCCTTAAATTGTAGAACCTAGTTATTGTACCTGCAACTAGGTACTTTGTACAAGTGATTATAATGGAGAACTGGAAACTGTACATTTATTTGTTGGAAAACTGATAGGCTGTACCCTGCTGGTTGGTGAGCATCTCAGTTCTTAGCACAGTATTTCATGTCCTCATGCTTGCTTCTATTGCATAAATTGTTGTTGTATCATCGGAATTTCAGCTTAGACTTTCTGTATTAACATGCTTAAAATGATTCGATTGATGTTCTTGTATGGTACAAAACAAATCATGTCTTCGTTAAGAAGGTGCACCTACATGCCCTCCCAAACTGTTATCAATCAGTGCAGATCCCTCTTGCTTGTACTTCTGATTCTAGTCACTGTCTTGATTACTTGTATAGGCTTTTCTACTTGAGAGATTGGCACGTCAAAGTAGCATGTTTTTTGGGACTTGGCAAGAGAGTCTTGATTTTTGGCAAAAGAAATAAAATGCAAGGCAGTAATCTATATGTCAATAAAGCTATTCTTCTTGATTTTGAAGCAACTCTTATTATTTGTATATGGGGTTGTTGTAAGATTTGTTTTGTTGTAGTTTCATCAGACTTAGCATTGTGACATTCTTCTGTCCCTATTTCTTCTGTCTACTGTAGGTTTATCACCCCAACATCAACTCTAATGGCAGCATATGTCTTGACATTCTCAAGGAACAATGGAGCCCAGCACTGACCATTTCAAAAGTCCTCCTTTCCATCTGCTCTCTTCTCACTGACCCCAACCCAGACGACCCTCTAGTCCCTGAAATCGCTCACATATACAAACACCAGAGAAACCGATACGAGGAAACGGCCAGGGCATGGACACAGAAGTATGCCATGGGTTAAAGATCAGGTCCTGCCATGTTAAGATGCTTGTTGGAAACTGAACCTATGTGATGACTGAAAGACTTGTAGGCAATTAAAAATGCTGGTAAGCATGTTTTAGAATCTAGATTATGGTGAATCAAACCCAACATAAGTGTCTGAAGTTTTCTCTGTATTTGCAGAACTATTTTTGCTTTGCTTTGATTATCGTTGTTTGTGTGCTTGTCACTTTTTGGCTCTTCAGTACACTGGTAATCTACTTGAATGTCAGATTGGGTGTTGTGGAAATTGTCTGTTCAGGGTCTTGTAGTGAATATTAACTTTCAAGAATCTTCTGATTCTCTAACATAGGGTAGTAGAACTCCTTTTTATGTTCTTCCGAAAATGATCTGTCGCGAACTGCTATCTCCATGCGTAGTTGAGATAATCAGGCCCATGTCTTCTACTGAAGGACAAATATCATTTTTAGATTCTTCTAGTAGTATGAGTAACTTTCTTTAGTGATGAGGTGGTCATCGTTGAAACATCCTTTCAAAAAATCATGATTTTAATTGCACGACCTGTAAGTGCCCTCTTGGATCTTTTAATGAGATGGGAGTTGTTAAACATTTATGTTCATGGACTATAGCTGCAGTTGGATGAAGAAACAGTGCTTTGACCAACAGCGTTAGTGTGCTTACAGTCCTTTTTCCATTTTTCATTTTCGGATAATATTTCTCACTTCAATGTATCTTACAATCCAAGGGCACTTAATTTCTGAGAGACAATCCTAAGTTCTCCTCAGACTTGGACCATACACTTTGCTCAATATCCAAATTAACACACAAAAAATCATCCTCTCTAGGTTGTAGCAACTTCATCTAGATTCTCCTTGGCACCTTCCCATTCCCATTTCTCTGCAATTTGTTTGAGAATAGTTTCTTCTTCTGCTTCAAGTGTTTGCATGTGCTCCTCAAAGGCGGTCACCAATTCCTTGGTGAAGATGTTGTCCTCGGTGGCCTCGCATAGATTCTCGAACTCCGGTAAAGAATAGGTGCTGAACTTAGGAGTTGTGTAGGCTCCAGGAGAGTAGACTTGCCCTCCGGCAGGAAGCCATTCCCTTAAGCTTGCAACTGCTGGGAATTCAATCATGGTCGGGATTGCAAGTGATTCAAGCCCTCTTGCAATGGTCCTTCTCTTAAATCCTCTCTCTATCACGCATCTTTCTTCTTGAGCAACATCATCTTTGGCAATTAACTCATCGATTGTGCGGGACTCCAATGAACCTGGGCTCACTTCTTTGGTTTCTGATCCTGAAGCCAATAATGTGATCGAGTCATCTTTTATAGCTTCATTGTTTACAATGTTCTTGTCCACCAAAATGTCTTCTTTTTGTGGTCTTCTATCCACTGTCTCGATATTGTACTTGTTCTGAGCACTGTGCATTGAAGATTCAGGGTATGGTATTTTCTCTTGGTTCTCTGCGACATTGTCATCATGAGAAAAGCTTGTTGACAAAATCCTAGCCAGCAATGCATCGTATTCCTCAACCGTATGAAAGCTTCTTGACCGCCCTACACCTTTGTACTCCCACTCGGATCTATTTCTACTTTTGCCATGGTTCTCAGCATTAGCTGAAGGCATGTCTTCTTCAAAAAATGAATGCCAACTTCTGGACCGTTTAGGAGGTTCAACACTATAGGATTCTGAATCTTCACGGATAAGCTGAAAAATTGCTGGCTTCATGCGATTTCCTTCTGTTACTTCTTCTGAAACTGCTGAGAAATCACAGTTTCTATCAATCTCAAAAGTAGCTTCCGTTGATCTGGGGCTTGTTTTCGACTCTGAATTGATACTTGCGCACCGGAGCCGGTTGGCTACCGTGTTAGCAGTACAAACAAGCGTGAGGAATTGGTCGCTTCCCTTGTTAGAGCTGAATATATCTTCCAGCGCCATTATGGATTTTCCTGGACTCTGCGAGCTCCGATTTGGCTCTTCTCTGTAGCTAATTGACCGCGATACCACTTTTGAGCAAATGCAGCCCATTCTGATTGAGGTAAGTATCTGCAGAAGTCAAGTTCTTGATGATTGCTATCAGGCTATCACATCTGCACAAAGGATAAGACCTTTGGTTTAAATCCTTGAAATGGGGGCAAAAGTCTCTGTTGATTTTGAATTCGCGCTAACCGACTATTTAATTAGCAAGTAGAAGTGCGCATTGCCTCACCCTGGAACGATTCTTCTTTTATTGTCACTTTATTGTCTATTACGTTTGTTTAACCACGTGTCACGGACGCGAGCTTTCTAGCTAACAAGCAATTCAAGCAAAGTGTTACGGAGAAAAGGAAAAGAAGGAAAGGAACAAGTATTATAAAATTTCAGAAATGGGGTGTCTTTAGACTCTAGATTTTGAAGAGACAACCTATTAAAAATCATCTGCACCATTAGACAAAGACAAGCACTCAGTAAGAACTTGCAGAAACCAACATGAAGTTGTTTGGACTTTGGAGCTGGTATTAAATATGGAATGACATACAAAAACGAGGCGGCGAATGCTGTGATCTTGTCAGTCCAATGTCGATGGTAGTTTCTTGGCAGCACGTTGCTAGCCAATTGGATTTTCTCTGTTGTTTATGCTTTTTGGCTGAACAAGTCCAATTTGCCTTTTCTTCATTGCCGCTAATAGCGGCGGTTGCTCATGGCTCAATGACATTGGAATCTGGAAAACGAGCCCCACTCCTTTTCCACTTTCTAAGTTTTCTAGACAAGCAAAAGGGAACTCATTGTCCGGGTAACAAGGACTAGACAGCAAAAACTCATCTTCAAATTGAACTTCCAAAGGTCTCTTTTCTTCAGCAGAGTATCTTTCAGAGGGAGAGAAACATATTTGTGTTGTCTCTTTTTCCTTTAATAACAGAAGAACTTTTACTCTCCTTTATCAAAAAGAGAAAATTCGTTCATGTACGATTTTCTAGCTAAGTGAAAAGCACAAAATCTTAGGGGCTCCAAGGACCTTATATTCATGGTGCACCCGCAAGTTAGTACTTTGATAGTCGGGAGGTCATTGTCCTAATGGCATCAGATACATACAATAGAACTTTGAACCTTAGAGTGGAAAGAAGAAGAAATTCTTGTCGAAGTTGTCGGACATTTATGTACCGGAAAGAGAACAATCAGATCTTGCATTGCAGCATTGGGAAGTAGAATTTCACACTGCATTAATGCAGAAGGTCTCAGAGAAGTTAGTTGTATTTGTCGATTTCTGAGTGATGCATGAATATAGAAATAGATTGTCTGAGATCAATTCGTTTTGCCGGCAAAGAGAAAGCTAGATTCCTAGGAAACAAGAAGCATATAACTTCTTCAGATGAAACATTCAGGTCCATTTTCTGCAGTATGCTAATTGAGAGAGAGAGAGATCTTCATGGAAGTCAAAAAACTTGGTGGTGGACAGAAAGAAGGAGCAAAAGAAAGATGGATGAATCTTTCAGATAAACGTACCACGCACCCGTTAGTTGAAGCGGAAAATCTCTGGTTGCCGATGAGCCGGTTGTGGCCTACTTTGGATCGATCAGGACTTCCACTTTGAGTTCACAGCAGAGATGCGGACATGGAGGCATAAGAGCGAGCGAGACGTGCCAGAGAGAGAACTTTTAGCAGAGTGACAGATCCTTAAGGAAATCACATAGTATTGCAGCTGTGTGTGAATGGTGGCAGAAAAGTCAAGTTCAGGCTGTTGGAGATGAATTGACCCATTTTATATCAGACAAGAAAGAATCAAAGTTCAAACTTTGAAATCTTCCAACCAAGCACACATGTATTAAAATCAAGAGGGCCTGTAATTATTTTATGTTATCACATTCACATAAGGAAAGCCTACAGGCACTAGAGGCTGGGTGCCCATCAATGGCTGGCACGTTCACTGAGGCCCTTTATCCACATGAGGTCACTGCACTGGCTATGATGTCCATAGCTAACCTCTTTGGCTCGAAGACATCATAGAATAAGTTCAACTTTTTGATCTTCTGTGAATTGTTTTGATCTCTCTGAGCTAATGTGTTTCTGTGGTACCCTAGAGTACAGACAACTCTATTTAGAAAAGCTTTGATACTTGATCACCGTGAGATATCTTAACGTCGTCAATCGCTTTTACGACGCTTCGCGACATTTTAAGATGTTTTTGTACTTAATTACAACTGCACATTGTTTAACTCTAGATAAATTTTTTATAACATTTGAAAATGTTTAAGTTTTGACTTTATCCATTATTAATAGTCGAACATATAATATATGAGTGCCAGGATGACATGTAAATAATCGATAAGGTTATTGGGCCATGTGACAACACAATACCAAGTATCTGACAAGCACAAAGTTAAAGAGAAGTGTCACGTAGCGAGCACAAGAGCAAACACTTTCTAAGTTCCGACTTTACCTATACATAATAGATAGTAGATTGTTAGTTTTCTAGTTGTGAGTTGTAGGGTTTTAAAACAAACTAGTAGATGAGGCTAAGAAGCATGTTTAGCCTCCGTTATTGGGCTTTTCTTTTAATAAAAGCTAAATTATATGCGATACATGAAATGCAATTTAAATCCTAAATTCTGTCTACATTATAATATTTAACATGATATGTAATATGCAATTGCTCTAGAAAATTTCAAATAAGGGCATGAAGTGTCATCATTTTCTCAAATAAGAGTCTCAAGTGGACATTGTTTCAAATTAAGGCTTGAAATGCTATCATTTTTTCAATATAAAGGTCTAAAGTGGATTTTGTTTTAAATAAGGACATGAAGTGGCCATATTAGTCTAAAAAAAGGCTTGACCTTGTTGGACGAAGAGCATTTTCGTGATTTACTTTTTTTGAATTTTTTTCTTTCTTTTTTCTTTTTTCCTTTTTCTATTTTTTTTCTATTCTTTTCCTTTCTCTTTTTTCCTTTTCCCTCTTCACTCTAATGTACCTAGTTGATGGTCGGCAAAGGGCGCTTGGCAAGGGTGGTGATATAATTCTGAAGCGGAAGTTATCGTTCTATGAAGATCCGTGAGTTGTGAATTGCTGACCTTGACCCCCAATCGAACCTGTGATTGGTAACCTCGGTATGAACGCGACCTGTTGACGAACCTGTGTCAACCAATCTACGCTATAACGCCACGAACAAGAGAATTCGCGATCTTGTTCGATAAGTTGAATTTCGATCGCCACAAGAAAGCCTTGATAAGATCTAGTCCTCAAGAGAACTCAAAGAAGAAAATTTACTCTCTCAAAATATATGTATGTCCTTAGAAACCTATAAGCAACCTTATATAAGGTGCTAACCCTAATTCTAATCTCACTAGGATTAAAATTACAAAAATATCCTTAATTAATAAAAATTCGTTCAAAAATGGAAAAAGGCCTAAAAGTTCATCTAAATGACTCCAAAACGCTAAAAAAACATCATTAATCATTACTAAAGTAATGAGTATTGATCAGCGGCCCGATTCCAAGCGTCCATCCAAATTTGAGCCAATTCGGAGTTCGTCAACTCTAAACTCTTTCGAAATTCGCTGGACCAAGAGTAATCATGTTACGCCAAGGAGCTTCAGAATCTTCAAGTCTCGAATCCAGATTGTCTCCCTTCCAAATATCTTGAACCATGATGCCGACAGCTTGTTTGAATTCCTTCGCTCTCGCTCGAGTGATCGGGCCTAGCGAATAGACCAACGGGTCCCTAGTACCTCCTCCTCGATAGGGTTTGATGTCCACATCATTCCCTCTCCCATGCAAAGGATTTGCCCTCAAATCAGCATCTGCATAAAAAAAAGTCAAATCAGAAACATTGAAAGTAGCATTAATACCATACTCACATGGAAGGTCAAGCTTGTACGCATTATCGTTGACTCTTTCCAACACCATGAATAGTCCATCCCCTCGTGGCAGCAATTTAGAACGTCGCTGTTTGGGAAAACGCTCTGTGCGCATATGAACCCAAACCCAATCACCGGGCTCAAACACTATTTTCTTGCGCCCTTTGTTGGCTTGCTTTGCATACTGCTTTGTCTTGTGCTCAATATTCAGCCGCGTCTTCTCATGCAAAGTCTTCACAAATTTAGCTTTCTTAGCACCATCTAAATCCACACGTTCATCAACAGGCAAAGGGGTTAAATCTAACGGAGTTAAGGGATTAAAACCATAGATAACCTTAAACGGTGTGAATTTAGTAGCAGAATACACGCTCCTATTATAAGCAAACTCAACATGAGGTAAACAATCTTCCCAAGACTTAATGTTCTTTGTAATGATAGCACGCAACAATGTCCCTAAAGTCTTGTTAACTACTTCAGTTTGACCATCAGTTTGTGGATGACAAGTAGTAGAGAATAAAAGTTGTATACCTAACTTCTTCCACAATGTCTTCCAAAAATAGTTAAGAAATTTAGCATCTCGATCAGAAACAATGGACCTAGGCATGCCATGCAAACATACAACCTCACGAAAGAACAATTCAGCAACATGTGATGCATCATCAGATTTATGACATGGTATAAAATGAGCCATCTTTGAAAATCGATCAACAACCACAAAAATAGAATTCCTGCCATGCTTAGACCTAGGCAATCCTAACACAAAATCCATAGAAATGTCAACCCAAGGACGCGTCGGAATAGGCAAAGGTGTATACAAACCATGTGGTTTAATGGTAGATTTAGCCTGCTTACATGCGATACATCCCTCACAAACTCGTGTGACATCTCGTTTCATGTGTGGCCAATAAAAATGTTCATGCAATACTTCATAAGTCTTATTGATTCTAAAATGCCCCATCAACCCATCACTATGTGCCTCTCGCACTAATAACTCACGCAAAGAGCATCTAGGCAAACACAACTTATTTTCGCGAAAGAGATATCCATCATGCCTATAAAACCTTTCAAACGCAGCATGCTCACAAGCTTTAAATACTCTTCCAAAATCATCATCGTCGATGTATAAACCTTTGATATGCTCAAAACCTAGACACTTTGCTCCTAGAGTGGTTAGAATTGCGTACCTTTGAGAAAATGCATCGGCTACCACATTTTCCTTACCTTTTTTTGTATTTGATTACATATGGAAAAGTTTCAATGAACTCCATCCATTTGGCATGTCTTTTGTTCAATTTTTGTTGCCCTCTCAAGTACTTTAAGGTCTCGTGGTCGGTGTAGATCAAAGCTCTCCTCACTTCGCTCGATTTTGCATAAAAATTCTTTTCTCTCTTTTCTTTTCTCTCGGTTTTTACCACTCTACTATTATCTTCCTTTCCTTTTATTTGCGTCTCAGAATTTCCACGCAAACTCTCAGTTTTATCACTTTTTCTCTCTCTCTCAGCCTCACGTTGTAGTTTCAATTGATCTTCATACACCTCAGTAGGTGTCATTGGTACCAATGTGTAAGTCTTCTGATTCATCACCGATGAATATCGGTTAGTGTACCCGTCATGATGTATCTTTCGATCATACTGCCATGGCCTACCAAGTAAAAGACGCCCTGCTTGCATAGGTACAACATCACACATCACCTCATCTTTATATCGCCCTATCTCAAATGGAACTCGGACTTGCTTCGATACTTTTACTTCACCACTATCATTCAACCACTGCAATCTATATGGTCGTGGATGCTTTGCAGTCTTCAATCCCAACTTCTCCGCCATGGTACAACTTGCTACATTTGTACAACTACCTCCATCAACAATCAAACTACAAATCTTACCATTCACCAAGCATCTTGTATGGAACAAGTTATCGCGTTGCTGATGATGTTCCTCCTCCTTGACTTGAACACTAAGAGAACGCCTAACGACCATCAATTCACCCTTGATTGGCGTCTCAACATCGCTATAGTCATCCAACAGTGGCATATCAACATTCTCTTCCTCCCTATCACTTTCAGATTGAACATCTCCAAGTTCAGTCATTATCATCACCCTCCTATTAGGGCATTGATTTGCCATATGACCCCTGCCTAAACACTTAAAACATTTAATTTCACGTGTTCTAGTGTTAGAGTTTTCAGTTTTACCTGAAGCCGGATTGGAACCAACTCTGCCATCTTTCTCCTTCTCCTTTAAAGAATCGGCATTGGTGTTGTTTCCCTTCCAAATCGGCTTCTCGTCTCTCTTCCAATTAGACTTCCAATTCGAGCTTGAACCTCCACCACTCCTGTAATTTCGATCCAACTTCAATTGCCGCTCAACTTTGATGGCTTTGTCCACTAATTCCTCCAATTCAACACAGTGTTGTAGTTCTATCACCCTTGCTATATCTCGACTCAAACCACATAAAAATTGTGACATTGTGGCCTCACGGTCTTCCACTACATTAGCACGGATCATAGCAATCTCCATCTCTTTATGGTATTCTTCCACACTCCTATTGCCTTGTGTGAGATTTTGCAGCTTATGAAACAGGTCTCTGTGATAATGACTAGGTATAAAGCGCCTCCTTATCATCGCTTTCATCTCATCCCACGTTTCTATTAGTCTTTCACCATTGCGTCTCCTGCTAGTCACAAGTTGATCCCACTAAATTATTGCATAATCAGTGAATTCAACAGCTGCAATTTTTACCTTTTTGAGCTCTGAATAACGCTGGCAATCAAATACCATCTCCATCCGTTTCTCCCATTCTAGATACACATCAGGATCATTCTTTCCTTGGAAAGATGGAATTTTCATCTTGATATTGCCAAGTTCATCATCTTCTCGATGTCTAAATTCTCGGCGTCTGTTTCTCCTCTCAAATCTGCCATCTCGATCATCTTCGGTATCGGACACATATGCATCATCAAATTCTCGCCGCCATCTAGGCCGTGCCCTAGGCTCCTCTCGCTGATTTTGTGGCCTCCTTCGTGGTGGCTCTTGGTCAGCATCAAATCTCGTCTCACATCTTGCAACTCGGGTGCTAAGTGCTTCAATTTGTAAACTCAATTGCTGGATGCCTGCTAGAATCATATCATCTCTTGGATGAGTGCCATCCTCCCTTTGATTCACACTTTCTTGGCCTGAGCCTGACATTTTTTTTTCTTTAAACCTGCAAGAAAACGTTAAAGATAAAAGAAATCTCACCAGACACTCCCTCACGTTTTTCGCTCAAGGTGTTTGTCACTCCTCTCGTGTTTAACTCAATTTCGACTTTTTTTTTTCAATTAAACTCACACACTCTTGCCTTTGACCCTCTCGTTTCCTTCTTGCAAACTCTTTATCAGACTTGAATCCAATCTCACAAGCCTCTCACAACAATTGATAAACCACCACACAAGATCAAATTCAGGAATACACCGCTCAACTCAACAATGCAGCAATTTTTTTTTTGTGCTAGATTCGGATTCAGATTCAATTTCTAACACTGAAATTTTTTTTTTATGCGGTCCAACTATCAATGATAAAACGAGTTGTCTTCTTGATTTTTTTTTCTCTTTTTTTTTTCTTCTTTTTTTTTTGACGAACTCAATTACAATAAGAAAACAACTAGGACTGAGAACCCTAAATCAAAATTGAAATCATAGTAAAAACAAATTCAAAACCCTAAATTGATGAATGAAAAGCAGTATAAAAAAAAAGGATAACTAGACCTTGTAGAACCTGGAACCTCGCTTTGATACCAAATGATATAATTCTGAAGCGGAAGTTATCGTTCTACGAAGATCCGTGAGTTGTGAATTGCTGACCTCGACCCCCAATCGAACCTTTGATTGGTAACCTCGGTATGAACGCGACCTGTTGACGAACCTGTGTCAAACAATCCACGCTATAACGCCACGAACAAGAGAATTCGCGATCTTGTTCGATAAGTTGAATTTCGATCGCCACAAGAAAGCCTTG
>BCNH02000005.1:17777207-17816765 GCA_001662345.2 Metrosideros polymorpha var. glaberrima
ATCTAAATGACTCCAAAACGCTAAAAAAACATCATCAATCATTACTAAAGTAATGAGTATTGATCAGCGGCCCGATTCCAAGCATCAATCCAAATTTGAGCCAATTCGGAGTTCGTCAACTCTAAACTCTTTCGAAATTCGCTGGACCAAGAGTAATCATGTTACGCCAAGGAGCTTCAGAATCTTCAAGTCTCGAATCCAGATTGTCTCCCTTCCAAATATCTTGAACCATGATGCCGACAGCTTGTTTGAATTCCTTCGTTCTCGCTCGAGTGATCGGGCCTAGCGGATAGACCAACGGGTCCCTAGCACCTCCTCCTCGATAGGGTTCGATGTCCACATCAGGTGGCCCTCACCTGAGGTCGACAGGTCCTCGACGATCGCCTACAAGGATGGCTGGGGAGGGAAGAGGGAAAAAAGAAAAGTTAAAAAAATTAAAAGTTAAAAAATATACTTATAATTTTTTGACTAAAATATCCCTTCTCCGATGCCGAAATAGTCAACGGTTGGCTAGGCTCTTATTTGAGATAATTTGGCCACTTCAGACCCTTATTTGAGAAAATGAGGATATTTTATGCCCTTATTTGGAATTTGTCCAAACTATATGATCTGAATCTAATAATAATTAAATTAGCATGAACTGTTCTAACATGGCATGCAATTTAATTTAAGTGGTCCTAAACATGCAATCACTAAATGACACTGTATATGATGATATGGTGGTGACATGGCAATGATGATGACATGACAACAATGACATGGTAATGTTGACATGGCAAGAATGATGATGTGGCAACGACATATTTTCACTCTTGTCATGTTATTTTGCTATGTTTTCATGTTAGGAAAATAATCTATCCTAACATAGCAATGCAGATTTATTTTTTTTCAAAATAGGAAACTCTACTAAATTAAAGATAAACAATATAATAACCCAATCACCAAATATCTCATCCAACCAAAATATGAAGGGAAAATTCCAATTAAGAGCCCGAAATGCTTTCGTTTTTTCAAATAAGGGTCTGAAGTGAATATTGTTTCAATCAAGGGCATGAAGTGGCCAAAAAGTCTCAAATAAGAATCTAAAGTGGACCATGTTTCAATTAAGGGTATGAAGTGGCAAAAAAAATCTCAAATAAGAGCAATTTCGTCTTTTCACTTATTGATTAGATAAAATAAAAATATTAAAAAAAAGAAAGGAGGAGGAAGGCAAGGGGCAACAGCCCTCGCCCCTTGCTGCTGCCACCCCCATCGCTGACCCTTGGCGACTGGTGCGAGGGCCTGACGACCCTCCACCTAGAGCTGGGTGAGGGTTGTCGGCCCTCGCCCAGCTCGAGGTGGAGGGCTAGTGCCTGCCCAGATTTTTTTTGGGGAGGGGGGGGGGGGGGGGGCTGTGACCCTTGCCTCGATCGGCGAGGGTCACCGGGGCCTCGCTGAGGTTTAGTGACCCCTGCTGACCCTAATCGAGCCCCTACCAGCCTTTTTCGGTCGGCGACAGGGTGGCGACAGTAAGGGGCGGTCCTCCATTTTTATTTTTTTTGTTCGTTTTTCATTTTTTTATTTTATTTAAACAATAAAGTGAAAAAGAAGAAAATGCCCTTACATCATGTCCTTATTTGAGACTTTTTAGTCACTTCAGGCTCTTAATTGAAATATAGTCTACTTTAGGCGCTTATTTGAAAAAACGAGGGTACTTCGAGTTCTTAATTGAAAATTTTCCAAATCGGAAACAAACAATATTGACAACTCGATCATAATGCATAAAAATCGAATTATCGATTTCCTGACTGGGGTGCCTAATAAAAATCTCGAAACAAATCAAGTTAGAATCCAAACAATTATGAATTAGGTAATAATATCAAATTCGGTTTAGAAAATTACCTAGTCAAGAAACCTCGTTTCCAAAACGGGACCGGTGGCGGGAGAGTCAACGGCGGCCGGCGTGAGGGAGCTTCGGCGACGTTCACGACGTATCCGCGGATGGCGGGAGCTATATGGATCTCGGCATCGGCTCGGCTTGGTAGAAAATCTGTAAGAACAGAAACTCGCTGGGACTGTTAAGATCACTGCAAAGGGAGTTGTCGTAGCCATGGAGAGCTCGCCGAAACGCTGGAGTTGCTGCGGTTTTCGTCGAGGATCGCCGGTTGTTTGCTGAGGGTTCGCAAGGACACTCCTGGGGTTCGCTTGGCGCTACAGGTGGCTGTTGTTGCCGGGCGTGCGGCTGGAAACGTCGTCGTAGGCCGGCCTCGCCAGAACTCCGGCGAAACCCTGCGAAGAAAATATTGAAGGGCTGCCGGTGTTGCTAGATATTGGTTGAATCGCCTGCAGAAAACTGGAAGTTCGCCGTCATTGGATTGCTGTTGGGACTCGCTCGATGCTTGCTAGACATGCCGGAAAGGACTTCCCGGACGACGCCCTGGAGAAGCTCGCTCACGGTGATGAATCGGAACCAAGTGATGGGCGCCGGCGACAGTGTGCTCCCCGGGTAATCTTGCGAGAGCCAAGATATCTTATTCCCTAATTCGATTCAACTTAGGCAATTTTCTGATTATTTTCTCTAATTTAATTTCCATAAAATAATCTGAATAATCATCCAAGTATGATATTTAATAAACCAATTATCCCAACTTGGCTTATTATAATGCAAAAAAAAAAAAAAAAAACTCTTATGGGCTCAATCCAGCTTATTAAGTTCGGAACCATTTATTTAAGTCGATCCACCGCCGGTCGAATACAAATATATGCTCTTTATATCTATGTGCAATTTAACTTATATTTTTGTTTAGGGCCCAAAGTCGGTCCTTAATTTTCTATGCACGAAATGCCTAGATCAGTCGTCAAAATTTAGGTGTCGATAGTAACAAATTTAGAGATTCCACCAAAAATCCTACTTGTCGATATTTAGCGGCTTCTTCTATTTGCTTTCAAATGATTGACAGATAACCAAATGCATTTGTTTTTCATATATATATATATAAACTCAGGCCGTAGATCCAGATGCAGTTACTGCAAATCTTCACTGATATGTGGTTTCTTTACATTTGCTTCAGATAATCAATCTTCATAAATGTGCATGAAGAGACATCTGACATTGCAGGCAATATTACTTTCCTATAGTTCATCACACCTTCAAGAAAACAAACATTATTTTGCCCCCAATCCCGGTAGATTTCATCGCAATCTTATGTATGAATAATTGCGTGCTTCACGACATTTCGATAGGTGAAAGCGCTGCCGATCACTGGCAGCCGCCTGCAGCGAACCCAATCCTGGAATTGGCGACGTCGTAGGCGACCTTGAACGTCTTTTGCTGATGATTCCCAATGATGGCGATTTCATTGTCTCTGGAGCTGCTTGCAAAGGCCAAGCAAGTAGTGCCCTTCTCGACATCTATGAGAATGTTTGCAGGTGTCAGGGCAAGATCGGCGCTGCCTTGGAATACAAGCCGCATCGGTGGAACGGACATAGTCTTCAAGCTTCCTTTGAAACAGGTGTCCAATATGGAATAGCTCGGCGCCTTAGCGTACTTGCCCGACATGATCTTGACGAGAGCCTGTTTGAGTGCAGCATAGACCGAACTAGGCAGGCGTGAGATGACCGTCCCTGAGTCGATGATGGTCGGGACCCTGTACTGCGCGGCTGCGACTGCTAAAGGCTTTCCCGCCAGCGAAATTGCACCCAATCGCAAGAAGTATAAGCTCTTTTCGTTGGATTCGGTTATCATGGGAGTGAACCTGAACGCTGATGCCGTTAGTGAAGTACTCCCAAGAGAGAGGAAGCCGCTGCCAGTGGAGGTTTCCGATGGAAGACAATAGGAGAAGGCATTTCCGTACTTGGAAGACAGTTGAGAAATCATGGAGAACCTTTGGCGGGCCAGGCCTACAATACCGGCTGCCCTCCCGAACAGCCCTTCGTTGTCCTGGCCACACCCATAAAGGAAACTAGGGTAAGTCTCGGATGGGGACAAGCTAAGCGAGTCCTGGTTCAAGTATCCAATCGAGTAGGACGAGTCGCCGTAGCTCGCTGTATACACGCACTTGCCCGTTCCAGGCTCGCACATAGGGTCGTTCAGAGTGGCCTCCTTGAGTGACGAGCACTGAGAGGTCGAGCACGGCAGGGATTTGTAACTCCTGGAAGTGGAGGGGTTGTACAGAGGGTCGACTTGGGCATGGCAGTATACCGCACATGGCTGGCACTGGAGCCACGAAAGAGAGCTGCCGGTGTCGAGAAGCATGGCATAGTACTTGGCAGGCATGCCGAGGCCTATCCTGACGTAATAATTGCCCGACCCGACAGACAAGCCAGGGTTCACTGGGATGCTTACGGATTCGGGGCCTAATATGTCTATGGATTGGTTCAAGATGACGCTAGGTTCGCGCACCTTTGTGCTAGTAATTCGGTACCTGAGAGCCTTGACGCGATTTTCATCACGAGCAAGAACACGGGCAAAAGGCTCCGGAGATTTGTTCCCGAGGGAAGAGTTGGAGCCATCGACACGGTACAGATCCAGAGAAATGGCTGCCTCATCTCCTGCAGTAAAAGAAATGTTAAAAAACAGATCAAGCATATGCACAATAAGCCACAGAGTCTATATATGCATAAATTACAGTCTCACGTCATTAATCTGTCCAAAAAACTCTTCACTAGAGAATCATACTCATTGCACATAATGCTTTAGAAGCTTTTGAAGTGAAGTGAGACAGAACAGATTATTCAATTCTAATGGACTAATTTTAACTTATTCGATATTTACCGATCCCCTTGGATTCGAAGCACAAGAATTCGATATAAGATCCTGTTGGCTGCTCTGACAAGAATTACTAAGTTCTTTTTTCGTTAAAAGCTAATGGTGGGAAAGAAAAAGAAAAGGGACGCTAGAGAAAGGACATGCCTTTGAACTCTGCAAGTGAAGCAGCTCTTGCTAGCAGTAGACAGCAAATCAAGAACAGAAGAGAACCCATCTTCATATTCCTCAGAAGAAATCCAAATTGACTACAAGCTTCCTCTATCCCTATGAAGAAGCCAAGATCAGAGCATCCGCAACCTGCACAGAAGTATGCAAATTTCCTTACCCGAAGAGGAGGTGCACAAATATGAAGAAAGTGAAGGCAAGCCAATGAGCCCCTTTAAGTTTAGGAATCTATAAATGCCTTCACATTCGTCCAACTCCAACCAATACCGCCATTAAATTGATGATGTCGATTTCACTTTTTGTGATGTTCTCGGACAAGAACATCTTTCTTGTTTGTTCCTTCTTTTTCTTTTGCCCTTTTCTAAATCACCACGTGGACAATCACATCTTGACCGTCATTGGAGGGAAACAAAATCTCTGTACTTCAGCTCAGTTATGCAGTGGTGAATTTCGCTCTGTTGTTTTTCACAGTACTCATGCAATCCTACGTGCTTACCCCACCCAAAAAGATAAGGACGAAAAGATGTTGCTTGGTAAAGCTCTCTTCATGGAAAATTAACACCATACAACAAAAACAGGTGAAGGACAAGATAATAGTCTTCAACCATACTAGCACGTATAAATTTCTCCTTCTAAGTCATAAACATGATTAAATTCTGCATAATGTCAGTTATCAAATATTCAGACCTTAGCAAGTCCTCAAAATAGTTACATTCGGGTTCTCGTCCGGACCTCGAGATCACATTGATGTAAAACAAGTAGAGGATATTGCCGTAAACGGGACAAGAAATCGAGGGCTTGGAAAAGAAGCTGACTTTGTTTTCTAGGAGATTAGAGATACTAGGGCCTACTATTAACAGCTATCAATGTGACTTGAGAGCTTTTAGCATGGCTGTTGATTTTGGCTGAAAGATGGCATGGTGTCATAACCTGATAGGGTCTCAAACCATGCCTCGGAAAAAAGAAAAAACAGAAAAGAATAGTTTGGCAATAAGATGGGAATGAATCAAAAGCAAGGTACGTGTCAATAAGTAGGGCCAAATCCAAAATTATTCAAGTCGGTGATCGAGGTTCCGCTCATTCTTGGACCACAAAGGTCACCTTCCCATGACAAAACAAGAGAATGGCTACTTCCTGTGTAAATTCATACGGTTATAGATATATAAATATAGACATATTTTGTTGAGCCCTACCACCCCCAAAAAAGAAGAAAAAAACAAAGAGAGAGACAATAACAAACGAAACGTCTTTGTATAAAGCATGTTCAAGAAAAGAGGAAAAAAAAAAAAATTATTGAACGTAGAGCTAGAAGCTTAGAACCAACAATTGGTAGCGATGAATAGTTTTGTGAATGCGATTGACAAGTTATAAAAGGATGCTTATTGTCAGCAGAGACGATGCTCAACTAATTTGCCTTTATTGCCTCCGTTTGTGTTCATGCATCAATTTCAAGGGGTAACCCCCAGCTTTGCCAGTCATGTTTCCACTCTTGAGGACACCGTCGCTGTCATCCGATTCCATTGGGATTCCATGGGAAAGGAAAGGATGCCAGGCGTCCGAGCATGCGAGCAGTATCTCCTTTTGCCGCTACGTTAAATGTTTCAGCTTCCTGTGCTGTCCCAAACATACAGTTGCAAAGATGTTGACAGGCATCGACTGAGGTAAATACACCTAAGTTTATCTGCCATTCAATTCACAGGATGACAGCATCGAGGGGAGCATCCCAGTTCGAGATCGAGCCAATTGCCCAAACCGAAGTCTTGATTTGAGTCCTTGACACCAATTATGCAGAGAAGCCATGGTGTGCATACCTGTTCGATGGAAAATGAAAAGCATCCCGACGCGACCGGTTCGCGATCTCAGGTTCCTGGCTCCTCCCAGAGTGAGCCGTTGAGCTTATTGGACAACAATGGTGAGGTATATATGGTGCATCCAATCAAATGGCTCAGAGAATACACATTCCACTTCAAGATACATCCAAGATACAAAAACAAAAACCACAAATCTGATCATGATGATCCAGTTCTCTGCCTGATCAAATGAAAGCTACATCGCAAGTTTAATTGATACAGGGGACTAAATTCATATGTTGATACTAAAACGCGAGAAATAGGAAATTTGATCAACAATATGACGCTCAGTTCACCGTCGGAAAGCATTTCCTTCGCCTGTTTCGGACCTGCCCTGCGAGTAATATGTCCTGCGACGCACGCTTTCCTCAATGGTCAATTTACCGCCCTTTTCGGCACCGTATACAGTTTTCTGAACAGCATCCAAGAAGTTCCTGCCACGAGAAGGCGCATCGCGCTTAAACTCCCGTGCCTCGTCTGCATCAGCTCTCTTCAAACGCTTCCACCTCTGCTCTTCATGCAGCTCAGCATCCATTTGCATCTCTTGCAGCCTAGCAAGTCTCTCTTCTTCTGAAAGTTTAGGAGCAGCATTCCGCCGCTTATATTGCGATTCATTCCTACCTTCTCCTCGAGAGGTATCCCCACGGTGTCGGCTTGCATCAATGGAGCTTCTACTTTCCTTCCTAGAAGCATCACGATTTGATCGGCTTTGAAGATCATTATTTTCATGGCGTGAGTTCTTGTTGGGATCGCGAGTATCATCCTTCCCACGTTTTACACCTTTGGAGCCATCTGATGACCGCTCTTGTTTAGAGTCGTCAAGTTGATGCTTCTTCCAAGATTCTCTCCCACGCAAATCATCTTCTGAATCTGATTGTGCTTTTCTGTGGCGCCCATCACGATTTGAGCTTTGGTTAGTACTCTTTCTCTTTGCCTTTCTGTCATCATGTGAATCAACATCAGAATCCACTGGCTCAGATGACAATGAACGTTTCTCACGTTTTGAACTACTGTGCCGATGTTTCTTCCTGGAGACCTTCTTGTCACGATCTTTATCAGGATTCTTCTCCATAACCTACAAAGGAAGGTAAATGCAAGAGGGTGAGAACCAACATAAACAGACACTCTGTGGTCAGCTAAATAGATTACTCTTAGTCACAGTGCTCTAATTAGCGACGATAAACTTCTTTCAAAGAGATGGTGAGACTGAGGAACAAGAAAAGAAAATTTGTACAGAGAAGTACGGTTTGAAGAAAATATTAATCTAAGACTCATGCAAACAGTTTTCCAGAGGAAGTCAAAAGCACCTAAAGATGAGTAAACAACAAGTAGAATCTCTTGTGCTCACACTCATCCCTGATAAATAGTTGTATGTAGAAATGAATGCAAACATGAGGCACTGCCTCAAAATGTAGAACTCTTCCTCTGAAGGCCAACATTGAGATACCATCCTCCGGATGCTAATATATTTTCTATCAAAGCACATCCTGCACTAACCCAGAGTCAACACCTATGCAATCTACAAAAGACAACTCTCACAAAAATAGATTCTCAACTCTCATTACGACCCCATAGCCCTAGGTTATGACACACATAGGAAGCTGTCGGAACCAAAACAACTTTTTAACCCGTCCAATTTTTGCAACCAACTCAATGAAAAGCCAACCTGGGCCTTTCTGCATTTGCAAGACCAATTGGATACAGTAACTGTCAAGAGCACCCAAGCGAAGATTCTCTGCAAGGGTCCATTCTTATATTCCAAATATTTATGCAACATGGAGATGTCAAACTGGAGAGACATAGCTGTAATAGCTAATAAAAGAATTTTGCTAGGCCAAAGAGATCTTCCAAATAATGCAATCATATAGCAGCTAATCATTTGATCCAAGCACTTCAACTTAGATATAACCTTTTTTTCTTGGGATTACATAAGAGACCACTTAGATGGAATTGTCATAATAAAGTTGAACGTAGCCAAGTTTAGCAGAACAGTCAAAGATTACCATACCCTAATACATGTCGTACCAGTCTCATTTCAAATAGAAACCAAGCTTCATTAACATTTTAAAATAAGAAAATGCAAAATATCAAATCAAAACTCTTTTTCAAGCAAAATAGCACAGATACTACATCTAAAATTTCAACTCTCTCTCAGATTTTGCTCCAACTATAAAGAAAACTCCCAGATGTTTTCTTCCACAAAAACACCCTTAAAATACAATCAAGACATCAAATTCTCTCCAATGCTGCATTTTCCTCTTCCAATACCATAATAGTGTCCACATCAGCTCTATCTCCAGAAACCCACTTGAGCAAGCATGCGTGAAAAATTAACTCAAATGAGTGGCATTATAACAAAGAATGACTAATCCTTTACCGCACAACAATGAGAAATGTAACGTTACTCTTCCAACATCTTCCATCCCACACTATCGCCTCTCAACCACTATCAGCAGCAACATGTCATGCAATGCTCTGATTCCTGTCATTTTATAGAATATTAACTCAAGCATCCATGCAACTGTAGTCCACTGTCCCTCAAGTGGAAAACTTGCCCCATCCATTAAAAACCAGATTCCAGGCGCATGCACTTTCTTCTGCAAACCATATTGCAATTATCTGTGTTTCAAGAATCGCTATTACAGTTCTACACGCTCGGGAGAACTAAAACATTTCTAGTGTTTAAAGAAGTTCCACTTAATGAAGATAACGACGGCAACAAAATAAAACTAACAATTAAGACATACAGAAGCAAAGAGTAGGGCTCACCGATTTGCGAATCATGGCCATTTGGACGGGGTTATTCTTGATTCGAGCGAGTGCCTCCTGCTCTCGCTGCCGAATCAAAAGCAGAGGGTCCGTATGCAACTTCCTCCACGCATCGTTTGCCGAGTGTGGCTTCTCCTCAAAAAGAGCCCCTGGCGTAGCTGACGTTGATGCAGAAGCCGACGCAGCTGAAGATGATGCTGCTTCATTAGGTTTATCAAGTGCTTTGAATGCAACTCCTTCAGAACTTCCCTTCCCGACGGCCAACCCCGAATCGTACAGAAATTCCAACCTCTCTTGCCTCCTACGCACAAAATAACCGCGAAAGAATTTCAAGAATTCAGTCAATTCATAGAATCCACGGCTCTAACCGATCCCGCATCAGACAAAATATGCTCATAAATCTCGATATACGGATGGACAACCTCACTCTAGACTTTCTCACTCCCTACAAGCAACTAAACATTGATCGACTGAATCGAAACCCTAAGTACGTACAAACGGAATCACTAAAGATGTAAAATTAGGGCAAATTTCGAAAATTTCGACGACCCTTTCGATTCATGGATCGAAACCATGAAAGCTAGGAGCCAAATCAACTCGATCGATCAATTAAGCAGGGCGATGGCGATCGAGATAGCGACTAGGGGCTGAGAGAAGAGAGCGTACGGGAGGATTCCGGCCTGCTCCTGGAGGAGGCGGAACTCATCGCGCTCGCGCTCCTCCTGGATTTGCTTGCGGAGCTCCTCCAACTTCTTCTGCTCCGCGTCGTGCTTCTGCTCGGCCTTCCACACGTTCTCGATGTTCCTCAAGCTCCCCGTGTGCCATCCCTTCTTGTTCAAGAACTTGAGCGCCATGGCTTCTCTCTTTGAACTCTCTCTCTCTCTCTCTGCGATTCGATCGAATTCTGAAGCAGAAGCAGAAGATGAAGATGAAGATGAAGATGAATTTGGATTGCAGTGGCTTCTCCGACCCTCGAAGAAGCAGAGAGGAGGAGATACCAGCCGGTCGGCTTTTCAGTTGTACAAGGTTATGGGGTGGAGAGTGCCGTGGTTCTTTCCAGAGATCAGGGGCATTTTCGTCTAAAAGTAATTTTTATTTTATTTTATTTTGTTTTCCTTTTTTTTTTTCTGCTCTTTCTCTCTAATTTTATCAATACTCTTAGATTGCGTTTGATACAACATAGCATTTGGAAATTTTTTTTGAATAAATGCAAAAAGCTATAGCTTAAATAATTTTGATGAAAAGTAAAAATGTTTTAGTAAACTGTAATTGAAAAGCGCACCGAGAAGCAATTTTGAGAGAGTTGCGAATTGGTGAAAATATGCATGAAGTCCTTTTGGAGTGACCAATTTAAGCTTTTAATATTTAACTTGTTTGAAATTAAAATGAAAATAATGACCGCAACTCTATATTTAATTCGTGTTGACTTTAAGGTGAAAAAAAAGACGTTTTAATAAATTTATAAATAAAAAAAATCACATGTCTCTTTTTATTGGGAAAAAATCAAATAAAAAAAAACACATAAAAGTAGATTCTTTCTCAATTAAAAAGAGAGTTAAAACACCTAGGAACAAACCCTCCCGCCGATCCTCCCAGTAGAATCGGAGGGCCTCAATTGGCCGGCGAAACCCCTCGAGTCGCTGTCATCACCTCCGACAAGGGTGGTGTTCGGAAACGGTTCGAATGTCATGGATGATGGCGATGAGTTTCAGCGCTGTGGACGAATCTGGCGAGGAGGACGAGCCCATGGCTTACACCTCCAAGCCTCGTCATCCGCCGTTGCCGTGCTAGACCACTAGCACGAGATACGAGACTCAAATCGAGCATGAGCATCAAATCTCGGATCTTGGCTCGGCTGTGCGCAACCTGAGACCTAGACCACCATCTAAAGGTGCCGGAATCGTTGTTGAGAGCAGTGGCGTACGAGGTCGGGGACGTCATGGCGAGGTCGAGGCTTGGAAATAGCGCCGGCTTCCGTCTTGGTCGGAAATATACAGAAACCAATATAAGAGCAAGTTGATAATCAGGATTCCCAGAAAGATCAAAATTTAGTGTGCAATTTTAAGAGTGATTCAATACAGTAATCAGCACAAAAGGCAATGGAATGGCAAGGTCCTCATAAGTTCCCAACGTTTTGAAATTACCATTTGAAGCTTTCGTTCTTTTTTTTTTTTGTCGGGAAAGCGGAGAAGAACAACACAGAGTCCAAATTGGCAGCTAATTCAGAACCCAAGAGATAAGACCAAGTTCACATCAAAGGTGGAAACTTTACTGTGTTTCCGTTTCTTCCTTTGAAATGCCTGGTTTTGATTTCCCTATAAATTATAGATGAGTTTCAAATTACTCTCTGCGCAAGTCTGCAAGAGAATACTAGTGCTCTCTATGGCTGTGTTTGGAAAGACTTTTGGAGAAAGTCTTTTGGAAAAATTAAATACCTTTGGGTCAAAGGAGTTTTTCAAAATGCAAATAGCGTTTGGTAAAATCACATTTTGAAAACAACTTTGGTTAAATGGTGTTTAAGAAAATTACACTTTGCAAAGCCTTTTTATTTTTGTTTTTAAGTTAAAATCTGATACCGGCGTGCCTCTCCGGTGACCAGCCAGTGAGCCTCTTCGGCAAGCCGCCACTAGCTTCGCGACCTTAGGCGAGGCTTGGGTCACCAAACCTAAGCGGCCGTCGGCTTGATTGCTTGGGTCGCACGACCTCAGGTTGTCGGTCGGCCTGGGTTGCATGACCCCAAGCGACTGTTGCCCTAGTCACCTGGGTCGCGCGACCTCAGGCTGACCGTCGCCTATGTCGCACGACCCCAGGCGACCGGCGGCCGTCGCCAGCCCGTCCCCCTCTCTGGCCTTGCCGGCCCGTCCCCCTCTTCGATTGATCACCTTGGGCTTTCAGCATTTTGAACACTTGCATTTCCTAAATGCAAGTCTTCTTAATCACCAATATTTGGCCAAATGAGCTTTGAGTGGCCAATGGGCTTTGGGAATACTGGGAAGGCAGGTCCCAAACGCACTCTATGTTGGTTTCAACTTTAGAGCGTGGGGAAAAATTGTTAGAAAAGTCCTGAATTTATTGCACTTTTGCCAATTGAGTCCTAAATATTTTAAGTTTACCAATTGAGTCTTAAACTTTTTACATTTGTGTTAATTCAGTCCTTTTTGGTCGTTTAGCACTAACATGGACAATTTTCTTAATATTTTAATATTTATTTCTTTATTTTTATTTTTGTTCTCTTTCCATTTTGCTTTTCTTCTCGCCGGCCAAGGGGGAAGAAAATCAAAAAGGAAAAAGAAAAAAAATTATTAAAATTGTCCTCATGAGCTCGACGATGCCACGTCGGTGCCAGCTGGCCAAAATGATTGAATTAGCACAAATGCAAAAATTTTAGGACTTAATTAGTAAACTTAAAAGGTTTAGAATTGAATTTGCAATAGGTTTAGGACTTTTTTTTTACAATTTTGCCTTAGAGTGTGTATTGCTACCCAAAGTAAAAATAAAAAGAGAAAAAATTGCAAAGTGTCATGTTAGTCGCACGTGCTCGCCGGCCTGCGAACTTAAGCCTTATTTGAGATTAGAGAAAATGACACAAATGGTTGATAAACTTTGACGCAAAATGCAATATCGTTTATGAACTTTTAATTTATACAATGTGGTTCTTGAACTTTGGCCCAATACGCAATATCGTCCCTGCACTTTTAATTTGTTTAATGTGGTCTATGAACTATTGATAAATGTTCAATTTAAGTCCATAAACTACAATTTATCAATAGTTCAGGGATTAGATTAAACATTTATCAATAGATTAGAGACCATATTGAACAAATTAAAAGTCTAGAGACGCCATTGTTTATTGGGCAAAAAATCATGGATCATTTGTGCTATTATCTCTTGAGATTAAGTTAACCACTTCAACATCTTATTTGAGACAAGAACCAATTTGTGCCCTCTTTTGATAAATTAGCCACATTTAAGGTCATTATTTGAAATCTTCACACATTATATTTTTGTTTTTCAGTTTCTAGCTTGTAATAATTGTTATTTATTTCTTGTAGAAGTTATTTCGTTAAATTTATTACTTTTCCTAGAAATTTAATTATTTGGCAATTATGTTCTATGGACCTTCTATTGAAAAGCTAAACCCAGTAGTTAAGAGTTGAGAGGGAAATAACTCTTGATTATAAGGTTAACTCTCCTTTGTTTTTCGAAATAGACTTTTAATTGCTATTTGATATCGGAAAAAGTTAACACTAGCTTAACAAAAAGTAACTTCTTAGAAAGCAAATAACCGTTAATTATCAGTTCATTTCTTTGATTCTGAGGGACAAAACATGTGAAGAATGTTTTAAATTACATTCATATATGTATATATACACACATACATACTTTTTGGGGAATTTTAATTTTTATTATGGACTTCCGTGCCGCTCTGATGGTGCATTTTTTCTCATTAGACAAGCGCTCTTGGAATCAATACATGAATTAGAAAATAGCTACTGGCTAGAGACGGATATAATTCTTCAACCTGTGGCAGTGCCAGCTAAACTGATCCATCTCAGAACCATTTCCATACACCAGCAATAATCTTCACAACTTGATTGAGATCGGGACAACAATGATCAAGAATGGAAGTAGAGAGCAAAGTCTACCCACTTGAGCATACAACAGGTCATTCTCATCCTTGATTTTGAATCTTGGTTGAGATCGGGGAAGTTCGCGACGCCAGATATGAACTAGCAACAAAACGATCCGTCAATTGTAGAAGGTCTACAGTAACAGATTCTATCTACGATAAACTGAATGAATAGTGATGAATTTGGTGGGAAGATATAAGATGTTTCTTCATCAGCTATAGAAGCTCCACAAAACATCAGATGCTTCTTCGTCTTGACGTCTGCAATTGCGTAAATGGCATGTGCTGGATGTTAGGAAGTCGCGGAGGTAACGGTAATAGTCATGTTGCTGCCGTTCATCCTTCCGGCCACTATTAGGGTGAGCAGTACCGCGAATCTAAGTATATAAAAGCTTTGGCCGACTTCTATCAATGTTGGAAACCCCCTCTGCGGGAACTGGGCATGGGTTCATCTGCACCAGGATCCAAAAAATAGCAATATGTAACATGGTGATTTGTAGCTATCTTGATATTCACTAGTGAGAATCATAGATGACCAAGAACTGCAAGTATATCAGAACTTAGAAGACAGATTCCCAGGAAAGATTTATTGTCCTGGACCACACATTAGTACATACACATCAGTTTATTTTTGTAAACTATCGTAGCTAAAATTACAAGTCTGTTCAGCATCTAAGTATAAATGACACCCAGTTTAAACCGAAACTATATATCAGGACCATGGTGGCATTCATTCATCAATTCAAGCTACATATCTTTCGCTTTCCCAGTCCACACATGTAGGACAAGCGACTGCTATATACATACTCCATAAGAACAAGCTGTATGTTCGTATGAAATGGAAGACCCCACCAGTTGGAGAACCAGTCCAAGCAGAGGCAACATATTCTCATATACCTAGGCAGTTCTCATTAGCTCTTTCACTTTATCCAACAATAATAGTACTATCGTTGAAAAACATGCAATGAGGTCTAAATCTATTTGAGACTTCCCATGCCACTAAATTCTAAATGCACCTACTCAAGACAACGGAAAGTAAGAATAATAATCACAGAGGAATTTGCCAAGCTAACTAACCAAAATCGTCGTCTTCATCCCCATTTTGACTCGTAAAGAATGGAGTGAGATAATTTCTGTCCAGTGCTGTGAATGATGCGGCACTGCAAAGAAAGAAGAGAACCGGTGATAAGCCCAACTAGCAAGCAAAACCAAAACCTCATATGATAAAATGATGGAAGACATGTTTCTCAATATTATTACCTCCTGTGAAACTCTTTAAGCTTCAGTTTGAATTTGTTCCCAGATGATGAATCCTCATCATAACTAGGGGCAACATAGCTATGGTTGCCTTCTGAGTTCTGGAAATTATGCTGGAATAAAATCAGAATTAGCTGCAGGCTCACTGTGCAATGATAATAAGTATCAAAGGGCATCCGAAAGTATTGTATTGAAGCCCATCCAGAAAAGATCATTAAATTCTATCTATTGTCCTATATATTAGAGAAACAAGGAGTAAATTCCCCACTGTAGCATCAATTTATAGACACTGGGTCAAATGACTATTCCAAGTGAAACATTGAATTTGCGGTGCAAGCGTATGTGACGCTGTCCTACAGGCAACAAAAGCTCCAGAAAAATCCTCAAAGAGGATCTTTCTCTAGGCTCCTAGTCAAAGTTCAGACATTATAACACTCCACAAATTGGTGGTACTTGGCAGTAATCATTCACTTTTGCAGAACTTACTTCAACCAAAGAGCCGTCATGAGCATCACCAACAACTTGTAGGGCTTCCAGCATTGTACCAGTTGAACCTCCAATTAGTAAGACCTGTGTGGCATCTCAGATACTGAGAAATAAACGGCAAAAACATGCAAACCAGAATCGGAAGCAGCATATCTTCTGTAGGATGTGTATAGACCCAATTAACTTACATAAATGGCTTGAAAAACTCCACATGATGTCCCAAGCTTAATTCTAATTTCAACTTTTCTAAATTTCAACAATGTCAACTTGATTACGATGTCAAGTACCGAGTAGAAAACAGCGAGAAAAAGAAACTTGTAAAATGTCAAGGAAAATCATACTAAGACTCGATTGTTACATTCTAAAATAAAGAGTGCCAGTTTTAATTTTTTCTAGACCAATAAATCCACAATCAGCAGGATAGAACAAGAAACAAAACTCACTAGCAGAAGAATTTCAAAGCTCAGTCTACATATTCCTTTTCACATAACTATGTGAACGTCATTTGTCTCAATTTCTGAAAAGGCGAAAAATGTTAACAGCTAAGCCAGAAGATTACAACTATTTCCAGGGGAAAGAAGTCCGCAAAGGGTTTTTTAACCAACCACTATATGTTTAAGATTAATATTCCAAAGACCAGACCAATCAATCATTTCACTAAGGTACAATAACTAACGATAGAGCTGCTAGTATCTTGCCCCATGTCCATTTTAAAGCAATCGGTGAGCAGAGATTTCCTTGGGAAATTGCCTCAAGACCTAGATTAATTGGTACTCTGAGAACCCAATCTCAATTTTCAAATACTTATGTCATCAACATAATACACCTAAAATTATGAGCTGATATGATCTGCTTCTTTTTTTAACAAAGAAATGGAGAAAGATCATCCTAACTCAGTGAAATGGTTTGACTGTGAAGAAAACTATTATTTAGCTTACTGTTAGGACAACAATCGCAGTGGTCGCGGTGAATATAGTCTGTCCATGCCCTTCTGGGAGATCATGAACTGATTGTAGAGCAAGAGCAAAAGCCATCGCACCTCGGAGACCTAATTAAACATAAATGCAGATAGCTCCAGCAATTTCAAATATTTAAAGGATTCGAATCATTAGCAGTTCATTTCCTTACCACTGTACCAAAGTGCTTTTTGGTGTTTTGCAGGTATTTTACGAGTTGCAGGTCGAGCCAAATTGACTAGATAGGCACAAGAAAAGACATTTGCTGCCCTACAGGACATAATGCATAACCTGGTTAATTGCGTGAAACATAACATTCAAGCATGAAAATTGTCATCATACACTTCAGAGATGGGATGGGTCCCTTTTCAAATAGATAGCTTAGAGTCACTGATATAAGATGAAGGTTTACCTTGCAACTATAATGAATAACTGGCGCAGTAAAGGATTGAGTTCAGGATAAACAACTGGAAACCAGCTTATTAGAAAAATGAACCAAGCAATACATATAACAAAGTGGAAGCAAAGCACCGAATAACAAAAGTTGGGGTGGATACAATTGAGAAGAAGATAAACCCGACATGAGACCAACTGTGCTGTTCCATTGCAATATCAAAGCCCATGTATATGAATCTGGAAATCACACAAGCAATTAGTTTCGACCCATCATTCAAAAAATGCTTACACAGCAAGTTGGAAATTAGATAGCTATAAGTCAATGTTCCTTACACAAAAGTCTCTGCCAGTGATGATATCAAATGAAAAAATGCTGACACAAATCGCTGTGAATTTTCTGATAAGTTTGAATATGTGTAATGCTTCATAACCTACAGTAAAGTAGCAAATCTGTCAAATTATCCTTTCTTTCAGAATGGAAGAGACAATAGAGGTGCACGTCACTTACAATGCCTGTGAACAATATCGAGACAATACCAGAAAGGCCAAGACCTTCTGCAAGCATGTACCTAAAAGAATAGGGTTTTAAGTTAATTAACGGAACTGCATCCTCAGGTACGTGGAAGCTGTTCATAAGACATGCAGCATGTGGCAAGGAGATACTTACGAGAAATATGGAAATAGAACAAAGAGGCAGCACTCTAGGTTCTGGAGACTGAACATAAGAAAAACGCAGATGAGAAGGATAGGAATATGTCATAAATCACGTAAAAAATAATAATAGGGAGGAATGCATACTTGTCAATATCTAAGCCTGCATACTTGAAGAGGTACTGGCAATTAAGGCTTCACAATAAACTCGACTATTAGGGGTCACAGGAAATACGTTATTGACAATTGACATATAAGGAACAGATAATTGACATGAAAGGATATCAAAGCAGAGATGAAACCAACTCCAACTCCTGCACAGTCATGATTATTCTTATCAGACATAATGAACCGAAAGAGAAAGTACAAAAAAGGAGACTACTAAGACATGAGATTGTTAAGATCCACAAACAAATAACCATTCAAATTTCAATGTGCATAACAGTGAACAGATTGTAAACATTACCTGCTGACAATGAACCCACAAAGGTCTCAAGAAACCTGACAATCACCATAAAGAAGTTCTGCCCAGATGATGCATTTTGTCTCACTAAAGACATTGTCCTGCATCATGAGATATCATAGATTCAGTTTCCATACAATAAGAGGTCAAATGCACAGAAAAGTTACAAATAGTGATACCTGTACAAAGAAATGGCCATCTAGCAATTTGGCACCACACCACCAAAACAACGTTTCAGCCAGTAAATTTGGCATTATTAAACAAGAGACGTTCTCAGAAAAGCACTAGAATGCAGCTGTTAAAACTCACTGCGTCATTCAACACCGATTCTCCAAAAACCAAGGCATATAGATTCACATCGGTTCCGAGCTCCTACAACAACATTGCAATTCAGAATAATGAGGACGAGGGTTTCCAAAGGATTCGAAAAAGGTTTGTTAAATTGGAAACTGGATCCTACTATGGAGTAATTCAAACATCAGACAGGCTCATATTTTGTACTTAATTGTCAAATTGTACGACTTCTTAGAATCCATGAAGAAGTAAAACTTTCTGTATGACACAACAAATTATCAACTTGTAATCAATATATTTCACTGTACGCATCATTTGCAGAAACCTTTGTAATATATCAGTGGTAGTGCGAATGGCACCACATGAAAAACAGTGACCAGATTACCAACGGCCAAATTACCAATGTACAGACTATAGAATGATTTACATAGGGTCACATTCACGTCTATACTTCTTAGCTGAATAACTCAAAGAACACAAGTACCTGAAATATGGACAAAACCGTGACAGGATCAGTAGCGGATATAAGAGCACCAAACATGAGGCACTCAACAAAAGGGAGTTTGTACATGAGAAACATCACTCCACCAAGATATCTGTAACAGGCAAAGACCGAATATTTAACTGCTTATAAAATAGAGTAGGCAGCTGTCTAAATGTGACCGTAAATATCTACTCACACTAAAACTCCCGTAACAACAGAAGATATGAAGGTGCCAAATATGGCGAATGTCACAATAGCTCCAAAATTTGAGAAAAAGGGTTTCTGCAAAATCAGCATAACAATTGTTAGGAATCGATAATCGACCGCCACATTACCCTATCTCAAACAGGCATATAGTAGGAGACAAAAAGGCAGGAATTACTTACAGGAGCTAAGCTAAAGCCTGACTGAGTAAGCACAAAGCTCTTAAGGAAACAACAAGAAGAACCAAAAGCCCGTCATTGGGCGGCTAGAAATGAGAAAAGCAAGCAGAGAAATTGACAGTCACGGGGCAGAAAAAAAAACTTGTTTTCAGGATATAATATTATCGGAGGCAGCAAAAACAGGAAGAAGAATTCCTCATGGAAGTTGAACCACGTCCTGCAACAAAACCGAACGAGTCAGAATGAAAACCCAGAAACTGCAAGAGAGAAGGCACCAAATAAGCACAACATTCGCAGCGATCCGGTCGCGTAAGAAACCTGCTGCTGGTCTCAGTGTCCGAAACATTAGCAAGTCCACCAACGATCAGACCTGCAAATCGACGGCCCCATCACCAAAATGCGCCAAGGTCCAGAGCAAAAACGACCGACCGAAATCAGGAGAAAAAGCGCGAATCGGAGCATCGAAGGCACCTATCAAAAGAGAAGCGCTGGCCTCGGGAAGGTAGTAGAACTTGTGACGGCGAAGCACGTGGCCGAGGACGAAGGAGAGGACGAGCATCATGATCTGGAGGAGGATTCCGACGCCGGCGGCCTGCTGCTCCTTCCCGGTCTGGCCGCCGCCGGGGCTGCTGCCGTTGCCGCCGTGAGGGTCGCGCTCGGGCGACACCTGAAACAGCTGCTCCATCGAGCTCCCAGGGTTTTCCCGCAAACCCTAGCCCCAAGGGAGTTCTTGGGTCTCTCGAAAGCTCCGATCTTGAAGCGGAACAACTTCGGTTTCGATCGAAATTGCCGGTCCGTCTTCGCCGTCGTCTTCTTCTTCCTTCCTTCGCGTGCTTGCTTTTCCACTAACTACTTGCGTTTCGTCAAAGGAGTGCGCTTAGACTTTTCAGCTTCAGGACCTCTCGAAATTTGGTTTGACTGGTGGCAATGATGATATATGGTGACCCAACTTTAATTAATTCTTTTAATTAATTAATTAATTAATTTTCGGTGTTTATTAATTGAGACTTTAGAGAGAGGCCCCTTGAATTGGGAGATTATTTAACAAAATTTATCAATTATTTTTGGACTAATCTGATGTGGGGCCAGGTGTTTTCTGCTGATGCCAACCCAATAAAGGAAAGGGGGTGTTTTTTGTTACAACGTTAATATAAAAAGGGGATAATAACATAAATAGTCCATGAACTTTGGTTCAATGTGCAATTTGGTCCATGAACTTTTAATTTAACACAAATAGTCCTTGAACTTTAGCTCAATGTTCACAAATGGTTCATGAACTTTCAATTTGACACAAATGGTCCATGAATTTTTAGTACATGTTCAGACTAGTCCCTGAACTTTAGTTCAATGTTCATAAATGATCCTTGAACTTAAAATAATGGAAGGACCTTGTTGAACATCTTTATATAGTTTAGGGACCATTTGTGTCAAATTGAAAGTTCAGAGACCAAATTACACATTGAGCCAAAGTTCAGGAACTATTTGTGTCATTTTCCCTATAAAAAGGGGCAAAGTATATAAAAGAAGAGGAAACGTGGGCCTAGGCGGTAATTTGCAAATTCAAACCAATTTCCAGAGGTTCTAAGATTGATTTATGAGATGCATAGAGTAAAGAGCAAAAATTACTCAATATTTAATATATAGACCATATTAAATATCGACAGAGTCCATCGCATCATTGTGCAAATTAATTCCTTTTTTAAAATTTTGATCTTTACATATGGAGAAATAACAAAATCATAATTCACCACTCTCTCTTGGGGACATTTTTCGGCGCTTTTCAAGGAACGTAGACTGTCGCCAATAAATTCGATCGTCATATGATGTTTAGTTTGTTCAATTTTTTTGCGGCAATGGAGGTTAAGGAAGAGCCATTAGACTTTGCACAAAGTAAGGCTCTCGAGTTTGCAATAATTAATTAAAGAAATATGTATTCACTATCGATAATAATCGATATTTATATATTTTCATGGACAATAAAAATATTTTCTGTTCATTCCATTTTGTAAATTAAAGCGATACAAGTGATCATTTTAAAAAACAACATTTCTCAAATCGTTCATTTTTCGCGAAATAAAAATAACCTTAAATGCCTTACTTATCCTTAAAAAAGGATCGCATCATTCCAGCACAGTGTGTTCTCGGTTAGAAGTCTCATCTCAAGGCACTAGGCAATAGCATCAACAGATTTTCAGTCCCCACACGCACATGAAAATAATGGTGTCCAAACCAAAGTCCATTGTGTCGCGCACTATCATGGAATAAGTCCATTTGCCACCATTAGCAGAGTCATAACGAATATGCAAGAAACCAAACATCATCATCACCATCAGTTTGGTCATGAAAAGAGGGACAATGACTTCACAGTCAGGCAATGTTTCTTTCGGTACCAGTTGGTGGCTCTCCCTCGGCGCATTTACTACTGTTCCTACACAAAATCCAAGCATCATCAATCCTCCATAAATCAGGCAGAGAGCCCAAAAAAAAGAGAAAGACCTGTAAGCTTTTTCCTCTTGCTGACAGAAATCTCAGCATGTAGAGTACAATCAGGACTTACGGGTCGACATTAAATTACTTCACCGAAATCTCTCCCCTAATGGAAATGCCCCAAAAGATATGAAGGGCAGAAAAAATCCAACCTTGAAAGAGCGACTTTCGTCAGATTGTTTGGAGCTACATGTTAACACAGAGAGCACCCATCACCTAGAGTTGCTTGCCTTCTGCTTGGCCTTATCGATGAGTGGCTTCAGCTGCTTCTTCTCGGCAAGAAGCTTGAGGAAGTTGAACAGGAAAGGAATGTAATTGTGCTTTCTACGGATATTCTCAGTTCTCCAATTCTTGAACTTTTCCTCCTCCATCAGAATCTTCTCAGTAGCGGCCTCGATAGCAGCGTTTGTCTCTGACAGTGATTCATTGAGTGCGTCATAGTTGCTATTATCCACCAGCCTCTCCGCCTGCAAAGCAGCTATCTGCTGCAATATACGCTCCCTTTTCTTCTGCAACTCCTTAACTTCAGCAGTATATATTTCTCTCCTATTCTTGATGACTGCCAGGAGGTTGAATCTTATTTCACTTCTCGAATACCTCTCAATACGTTCCTGGATCACTGGTTGCACCATCTCAAGCCAATCCATGTCACAAGGCCCACCAGGACATTGACCTAGGCTGATGGGTCCTTCCTTTAATCCATCAAGCTCATATAATACTCCATCGACAGGCAAATAACTTATGAAATGGTACACATCATCTTTGGTGGCACTCTTCTGTTCCTCCGGAACAAAAGGCTCAGGCCTCGCAAAACTATTATGAGCAGCACGTATAGCTTCACTGTTATTTATTGCCAAACCTTTCAGCTCAGGCGGAAAATTTCTGGTGAATTCTTTCAGCTTCGACAATTCAGGACCAATATCTATGTCCGGACAATTCATCAGGATGGACAGTATTGCTTGGGTTGCACATGCATTATTAATAACCTATAGAAATCATAATTAATGTTAGGAAGAATGAGAAAACCATTAATGTCTACCAGAATGAATTAACCACTAAAAATCACCTGACTAGCGAAAAATAAATTAGGGTTTGGATCCTTGATGACAACACGGTCATCCTTTTCCCCAGGGCGCCATTTGAAAAGGAAAATCAATCCATATACAGGCCTATCATGTTGAAGAACACAAAATGCTTAAAAACTTCACCAGATATTAATCGATGAGCCTATAGAGTTGCTTCCAAAACAGGTAGATAATAATATGGAACTGAAGCATTGAAGAACATGAACCTGAGACTGCTCAATGAGTCAAGGTCCAAGGAATACAACTCCTCAACCTGCACAATGATAGCAAGACACATATCACACATTCTTGTTTTCTATATGGTAGAGATGTTGTTGGAAGGGTGCTCAAAAAGATCTAATAGCTGTGTGCACACTTCATTTCTCAAACTACAACTATAGACGACCTAGAGGACTCAACCTGAGTTTACATAAAAAAGAGACGAACCGAACTTGAATCATGCTTATAACAGAAAAGCAACTTTTAGGGTAAAGCAGTAAAACTGGAAACCAAGTAAGTGGGCCAAAATGAAGGACTTCAGACAAACTGAATGTGACATGTGTGATTTGGCTAGCCCCTTTAAGTTCTTACACTTTCACTCCTTGAGTTTATAGGTTATACATTGATAGATAACATTTGGTATTATTCATGAATCCCACATTGAGCATCCAAAAAGGTCTCCTCTAGGCTAACGCATTTAAGTTCTTGCAATTCCATTAGAAACTTATAGTTTGTACACTGACAGATAACGTTTCAGATTATTCATGATTTTCATGTTGAGTTTTTAAAGAGGTCAAGATTATTCTACCTTTCCCCAGATTTTAGCTAATTAGAATTTGTTTTCTGCAAAAATGTTCACGATGCTTTTTTATTCCTTGTAAGACAAATTGATAAAGCATGTCACTTCTCAGTTCGTAGATAATGGCCTATACCTTCTTCGTAAGGATAGATACTTGAAGCACTTCCGCTTTGAGGGCAAAACAAGCAACAGCATACACTCCTATTGTCCAAACTTTTAGACACTCTTCTGTGTGGTGCAATTATAAGAGTTAAGTAGTATGTGTTTATGCTTTGCCTGGAATTACTACTCATTTTCTAAAGCAAGATTCAAAACTCCTATTCAAATGACCACTTAAACCTTGTACTTCGCTAAGTGGCACCTATGAACATTTCTGAGAGGAAAATTTCTGCTACCTACCTACTCCGTTCTGAGCCCCAGAACATCCAGCCTAAATGTTCGACCACGCTTGTTCATCTATCTTCCTGTCCTTTAGCCTAACCATGCTAGAACCATAAACTAAATCCAAGGACTCATAAATTCAACTTTTATCAACCAGATTCATTCACTTATCAGACAGTGATCTCCTTTTCTAATGCCCCAGAATGAGCATGCTGAGTACTTGTCTTCATCCAGAATCAAATTTGTTCAGTGCCAGAGAAGTCCAAATTACTTGTCCTTTGCTAATAAAGTCTCGTTTGATTCTCATCTCATGCTAGGTTAGGCCAAACATACCAAATGCTTGGGCTGTATTATTAGCAATGCTTAACCTAGGGGAGCATGCACTAATTTACCACCGAAGACATCCAAGGCCAGCCACTTCACTATCCATCCTAAGCAGCACCTATATGCCAATCTTAATAGCTAATTGCAGACTTGGGGGCAAGAAAATTAATGGCAAAGGCTGAAATTATACCCACATAATGTAGTTCCACAGATGGTTATATGAAAATATAAAACTATGGCTGTGGCACTGCGGTCTAGAACACCAGGTGATAAACAGAAGGGTTGAGAGAACCAAGAACATTGAAAGCAAACTTCAAAAGTATAGATGGCACAACTTTCTCAACACTGTATCACTCAAGCATACAGCCACAAGAACTGAAGACAATACCATTTAGTACAATAGTTCGTGATCCAAGACAATTACCTGGACCCCTTTCACTTGCATCTGCTGTATAAGTTCTGTAAACACACCTGGAATGCAAGAAGACATTAGGCTCTTATTTAAAATGCAGAAAGCAAAAGTATTTGTGCATAAATATGCATATGCACAAGCATCTCAAAAACATAGTTCTGGCGATGTGTAGAATGACAGAATTCTCAAGGTTCATGCCCAAAGTATTCAGCCCTTCACCTTTCTCGCAACAATTAACGACATCTAAAATTACAAACACCCAATCAATTTATCATAACACTAAAGACTGCAAGATACCCAAGCGTGCCATCGAAAACAAAGCCCGTTGTTCTTCTCACACCATTCATGGTTTTATCTTATTGCCTTATTAATCTTCAGGTTTGTTTAAGATTAGACTTAAAGTCAAGGACGGAAGATGAACTCTGATCATCCATATTGGTGCAACCATTTTGCATGATGCTTCAGAACACGGCTAATTCATAAATAAACCAGCATACTCCTGATAAGCAAATAATAAAATCAAAGAATACAATAATAAATTGCAAAATCTCTCATGGTCCTGCCTTCCTTGAGCATTTTTGAAGATGCATTGACATTCTAATCTAACAAATCAAAAGCAGAATCACTTCAGGTTACAAGATGCAACCAATCTAGCCTCTCAAAGGGTCATGTATATTATATAAAGTTATGCTCGACAGAACAAAATAAATTCACTATCATAGTGGGCAGAGACAATCTGAGGAAATGGCACTGCACACAAATACAACGTAATCATTTGCACAACTTGCTCAAGCTTCCACCTCATTAGATATAGCCTCAAGAGCTCTTCTTGTCCAACGCCCCACCCCCAAATTTCTGAGTCGAATTCCTATATTGTTATTCTAGTCTTCCAAAGAGGATGACATTTCAACTTTTAACCAAAAGGTTCACACAGGCAAAGCAGAATGTGGACACAAGATTCAATCCCATTAGCAAAGCCACTATCTGTATGCATTGGCACCAATACCTGCAAACACCTGACGGATATCTAAACCAGTCCTAATAAAAAACATCCTCAAGCTCAATATACTTACAATCACAAAATAGATTCTGCAAAGTAGAAGGCCTTCACAGTTCACACTATGCATGTGAATCGATAAAAAACTTCCATAAGTCGGAACACTCCTTATTGATGTCCTAAATCAATTAAAAAGCAAGGTTTTAAATGGAAAACTTACCAGGGTCAGACTCAATTGTACACCAAGACATTATGAAACCTGCAAGAAAAGAATTAAACTTTTTAACAATTGCGGCCATATGGTTGTCCCAGCATGTGTTTGAAAACTGTAATCCAAAGAAATTCAGATCCAATTGCAACAAAGCATACAGTAAAACGTGTCGATGATGGATCGCGAGACATGGGTTTCAAAGTGCAATAAGGGCAAACATTACTATTCTCAACTGGAAGCGCAAGACTTTTTAAAGAGAAATCTTTAACACTTCACCCATTAAACCAATTCTTGGGAAAAAAAAAAAACCCACAATACAAACGTGAGTTTCAGCTTCAAATAAGAAAAGCCAAAAGGTCATGCACAAGTTCCATTACACACAGAACAGGAGGCACAACCAGCACGCGGAGGTAAGAACCTCGAATTCCTACAAACATCCGAAGCTTTTCGTTGATCAGACACACACCCAGTTGAATCAATTGTAAAATAATCGGTCACCCAACAGTGCGTGAGCCGAAACTGAACCGCAATCATAAACACATACTTAGGGCAGAGAGAGAGAGAGAGAGAGAGAACCTGGTGACAAACGGGGATAGCGAAGCAAGTCTGATGCGCAGAGACAAGACGTGCAGAACTAAAACCCTCCGAGACAGAGCGACTAGAGAGAGGAAGAGGGGCGAGCTCGTTCGTGTTAATAAAGGGAAATTGCAGAAGGAAGCTGGATGGGTTGTTGTGTGATGGGCCACAAGGCCCACTAAGCCCAAACGCATTGGGCTCAGAAGGCCCAATGCATGGCCCTTTTCCTTTCTCTAGGCCTAAACGGATGCAGAACTGTAGAAGTATGGCCAAGTTTGAGAGAAATTATTCTGTGGTTTCAAAGCGCCACGTCATTTGCTGACCTGACATGGGTTTTTTTTCCCATATCTAATTAGAGTTTGACACATGGACACTGACCTGGAATTTTTAAAAAAATCCCTCTCTTTTCATCCCTTGTTACGGTTTATTAGTTTAGATCTAGTCAAAGTCATGGCCACCACGAGAAGATAGAGCCAACCAGATCTGGCCGGTGACACTGCTAGGCCATTACCAAGGCCAGATTTGGAGCACCACCTCAATCACGGCTGCTTGTTGTTGGCTGTCCATGGCTGAGCCTCGAATCTCCATCTATGGTCGTTTTTCGCTCATTCCTTTGTTTTTGCTTGTAGTAAGGTTGTTAGGAGGTTCATGGCCGAGCCACCCCTCCCTCATTGCCAAATAGAGCCACTCCCTTCGTCATCGCTGCAGTCAAGCTCGTTCGACGATAGATCGGGTGGTCCATGGCTGAGCCACCCTGCCCTCATCGCCGTGGCTCCTAAACAGAGCCAACACCTTCATTGTCGCTCACAGTCAGGCGCACCCGTCGATAGATCAAGAGGTCCATGGCCCAACCACCTATCCTTTGTCACCGTTGGTCCATGACCGACGAGGCAAGATCTAGAGCCATGGGTCCATGGTCAAGCCACCATCTCAATTTGCGGCTACTCATAGTCGTCTTCTCACCATGTTTCGTCCTTTGCTGCATGACCTCTTCAGCTTCTTGGACGATGAAGGGATCTCTAGCAATGCCACCGACTAGATCTGGTGTAATGACTTGGGCAGTGGTGTTGGACGTCCTCAAAAACAAAGGAAAGAGAGGGTGGAGGGAGAGAGAAAATCCATATTTTATTATTTTTTAATTCCAAATCAGCGTTCATGTGTGAAATTCTAACTGGATATAAGAAAAAAATGCGCGCCACGTCAGCAAATGACATAGCGATTGACACGGTACTTTGAAACCACTGAATAATTTCTTCGAGTTTGGGGTTAAAGGTGAACACCAAGCCCACCCGATGTTTGGCTTAATGTGTTGTCCAAGCCTGAAAATACATTGCACGAAAATTTACTTAGGAATGTTTGAGTTGGCCCTGCCCCAGCTCTGGCCAAATTTTGGCTGGTCGAGCTTTCCCATATAAGGTCATTGTCCAAGCCTGCCCATTTTCCTTGCCACCATCTTATTTATGAGTGGGCCGCTCACCCCATTGATATTTGTGTGCGTGCGTGCATGCATGCGAGAGGTTTCGATGAGGTCAATCTGATTATCCCTTTTCTAATCTCACAACTTAATCACCGTTACAGAATCTCTCTTTTTAATTAAAGCCATAATAACTCAATCACACGTGAGTTAGGACTCAATGATCGAGATCTACACTTCGATGTCAACTCTGAATGAGTTGATAACTTAATCACTACCAGTCGACCTCCTCTCTCTCTCTCGAGAGCCTGAGCTTTGAACATAGCTCGTGGGCTGAAGCAAGCTCTGTTCAAAGCTTGGCCATGGCCACTCTGAGCTCCGATCTGCAGCGTTCCAAGCCCATGGCGTCCCAGGGTGCCATTATCTAATCGGCTTCTTTAGTTCTTTAGATTACAAGCACATGTGGAAGACGAGATAACTCAAAATTTTGAATGCAAACCAAAATTTCACATAAAGCGACTACCATTTTATTTATTTATACCTTGAAGGTTATTTACAAGGAAATTGGTATATAGACGATCATGTATACATACTAAGGCATCAACAAAAACTAGGAGGTAAACCAAAAGAAGGGATAACCTACTCCTAAACTACCAGCTAGATCGTCACCATCTTCCTAATATCGAGCAGTAACAACCTTTGAGCACCCGCACCATACATGGAGTCGCCCAAAATATGATCTTTACCTAAGACCATTCAAAAATGGAACCTTTTCTCGTCAGCACCATCCCTTGCACTACCTATCCATTATCACCACTAGTGCCTTCACCATCACTCACACCGCTGGCTCCATTGTCTTCGTTGGCACCTAAATCGCCTCCGTCGGGAAAAGGAATTGGACCATGAAGATGTCCATCCACATTCACATACATAGCCATGAAACTAAAAGGAACCAACCCCGACTCTAGGCAACAATCTACCCATAAGGTAAATTCTAGTTTGACAAAATGGATATTCAAGATACTTGGGTCAATGTGTTTAGTCCATGACACCTCGAATCTAACGGGGGTACCATTGGTAGCGATCGGCACTGTAGGGATGGCAGACATATCTAACGATCTAAAAAGAGTGAAATCAATAGGAGTAAGTATAACTTAGCAAGTGAAAACGTCAATTCAAACCATTCAAACCATTCAATCTATTGAATCTCAAATTAGGCACCTAATTGTACCAAATCATGTAGAGAAATCATATTACCAATCTAATCACTTATATAACACGCTTATATGACTAATCTTACCATTTCTACTATTCCAAACATAATCACATAAAAATGTTACACCATACATAATGCACATGAATGATTATATGCCATGATATGTCATTCCAGTTCAACTCTCGTCATAATAACTTCCAATCATCATCCAGACTTTCATGGGACTCCGGCCACGAGCATCTCTCTCCTACTTCGATGTTCTCGCGCTTGTCGTGCGCGGTAGCCATCGTGACTCCTTGCACGACCTTGAGGGACTTCGGCCTCAAGCTTCCCGATTTCCCTTCCGACTCCCACGGGGCATCGTAGGGACGTTGGCCGACGGTCCTTACTGAGTACCATTCTCACCAATGCTAATGCTCATGTATGTATGAATGCACATTACCAATCCAAAAGTCATAGACTTGTATACCAAAACAATTGTCACTTTCATATAGGCAACCAAGACAACCACATCAAAATCCATGTCCTTCTTAATTTTAAAGAGCTAAGGCACATACAGAACATACAATGTTCCAAATAACTGAAATTCATAGAAAATCAATTTATAACTCTCAGCTCATTCAATTCCAAGTTTGTCCATTTCGCCATGACTACTAGGACTACCTTATAAGTAACCAATAAATAACTTCTGAATCTGGAATTGTCATGCATGAGTTGAGTACCACCCAATTTTCCAGTCAGAAATCGTGAAAGTTCCAAGCCATTTCAAGTATCATATAAATTCCAAAAATTCTGAAACTAAAATATGTTATAGATCAACATGTTGCGCACAACTCTTATAAAGGAAGTTTCTCAAAATTCGTCCCACAAAAGACTGCACAAAAATAACAAAACCGGAGGTTGGACAGCCCCAATCTTGGAAACAGCACAACAATCAACATGCATGTCCAATTGCAGAATTCCTTCACCATTTTCAACTGCACTCAGTACTACTAACCCACGATACACTTTAATCTTACTACTATAATTCCACAAGCAGAGAAGGTATTCGCCGTTTCACCATAATTTAGTCCACAACACTACCTCTTTTACATGCGAGCTAGAACTTATTCTACAAACCGAGTCCCTATCTCAGCATCACCCTCGAACAACCTCACATAATCTGATTATACCTCTCCTCAACTCGAGACACAACAGAAAGAAATGGAAATGATTGAAGTTCCCACTTGCCTTTATACTCGAATGAACGGCGTTAGTCTTGTTCCTCCTTGGCACACTAGTGAGCTTGACTCGGAAAAAGGATGAAAGGAGAGAGAGATTGGCGAGATGAAGGAAGAAGAAAATGAGCAAGGATGAGAGAGAGTGTGTGTGAGTTCTCGAGTGTTGAGGCAGAAAAGACTAAAAGAGAGAGATTGCTGTTATCTCCTTTTGCATGCAGGTAATGATAGGAATAAAAGGATGGGCACACCAAATGGCGTCCATGCACTCCTAAGGAGTGATTTACAAGTTTTGATCTGTCCATGAGTGATGTTTTCCCCCCAAAAACTAATGATTAAACCCAAAAGTCTAATCTTGCATATGTTCGGTTCAAAGGCCAAGCAAGATAGGAAGAAGAGAGAGAGACTTGCAAGTCAAAATTGCTGTCCAAGTTTAATGGTAAGAGTCCAATCATTGTAGAATTTTCAGTTGTCCAAAACCGAACAAGAGAAAGAGAAAGATAAAGATAAAGGCTTGCATGTAATCTGATTGGCTATCAAAGTGGCAAGCAATGATTTCCTCTTGCGGACGTGTGCAATGATGGAAAAAGGATGTCGCCCAGGTAGGGGAGAGAAGTTAGTGAAGGTGTAGAAATAAAGACAATTTGGAGATCTCATGCTCCTTGGACAACAAATACCAAGACACATGACATTTTCAAGAAGAATTGGTGAGATAAGAAATCTTACTTATCGATAAGTAGGGTGATAAGTACACTTACTTATCATGATAAGAAGACGGGTTTATCACATAAGATAAGTGCTCTAAGTTATCTACATATGATAAGTAAACTCACTTATTGTCTATTATTCGAAACATTATAGGTCCAATTTAACTTATCCCGAGTAGTTGAATTGAGGACTAAGGCAATAATCCAAAGCATTCTATTCAAGCCAAAACCGTAAGGCTTAGGCATTCGAAACTATCCTTAAAATAGATAAACTTGACGGTTAAAGTCAAATGTTATTCTTTGCGTATCTACAAGTGAGCAAAACTTAGAATATCACATAATCAAAACTCGTCTACGATTGACTCGCCTTGCGATGAGCTTCAAACAGGAACGCCTTAACCGGCCAACCTCAATTTGGGCTTAAATGGAGATTGAGATTGTCTAAGGTCTAAATTTGCAAGTGCTTTGCACTAGCACCAGAGAAAAAACCCATGTACCAGCACCAGCACACCAGTTGAACTAGCTATAAAAGCACAACTAAACAACACCACAACACCAAACTAGCACACTAGCAAAACAAGCACAACCCAAAAGCAAAATATGGAAATGACAAAAGCATTGAATTGACAGTGAATTGAGTTATTACATTTTGGTCAAGCTAAATAACCAACTCAAACATCCATATCTAGATATGTGCTTCCCATAAAAACAAAGCCTCTTAGCTTTGAATTGATCTATCCAGCAAGCACCCATGAGTTAATTTGCAAAACCTCATAGCAAAAAATAAAACTAAAAACTAAATATTAGAAGCCTCCTATCAATCAAATTCCACAACCCTCCAACTCATTTTCCTAATTTTACTGGTCTTTTGTCTTGATTCGTAATCTTTGCACTCTTTCTAATTGGATGTGCAAGTTTAGGATCACGTGGTTTAGATGGAGCTGCATCCTTCGTTGGAGCAGCACCCGCTATTCTCTTCTTTGGAGCATTCTTCTTCTTTGGACCAGTCCTTGACTCTTGAGTTTGACCTTTAGAGATAAGCACTTCCGAACTTCTCCTTGGCTACAACAACAAAACCATTCTAATCATTTTGTCAACCAAATGATATACGATAACTTAAATGCACGAGTCCTACAACACTTATATGCAAAATGGTCATTCTAGTATGATCGTCTGTGAAAAAGCATAATCATATTCCCTTATCCTTTTGCCAAGAGCCCCTCTTGTTCGATGCGGTAGCTCACTTTCAGCAATGTCATCAACATGTGGAGTTGGTCTTCTTTTCACTTGAGGAAGACAAAACAAAGTCAATATTTGCCAAAATCATCTTACAAAACAACACAAACTCAAATAAAAATACAACACAACTTACTTTTCCCATGTTCCTAGTTTGTGCAACAATCTTGGAGGATATTGCCTGTGCATTTTGATGTTCAGCTGGCCTTGTAGAAACCTCAGCAGCAACCTCAGTAGCAACCTTAGCAACTCTTGTTTTCACTTGATAATGAAAAAAATAAAATAAAGTCAAAACTTTAATCCCACAAAATAACAAAAATACAGTACAACTTACTTTTTTTTTTTGCTAGTCTGTGCAACAGCCAAAGAGAGGATTAAAAGTGCAATTGGATGTTCATTGGGCCCTTTAGCTGGCCCTGTACCTTGGCTTAATGTAGGGCCGAGAGTGGCCCTATAAAAACATCAGTAGCAATCTCAGCAACCTTTCGAGTTGATGGTCTTACATGATAAAAACAAAAGAAAATCAAAACTTACCCAAATGAATCCCACAAAATAACACAAATACAAAGATAAAGACATAACCAAAACTTATTGGGTAATTTTTCCTAAAATGTGCAACAGTTGAGGAGGGAGTTGCCCCCATCTTTGGATGTTCAGTTGGCCCTACAATTGGCCATTCAATTGGGCTTTTAGCTTGCCCTGCACTTTGTTGTTCATGTTGATGTTGCTTTTTCAATACACAACCAGTCTTATTGTTGTCTTCCTTCTAACAATACGAGCATTTCATATTCACACCTCCAACACTCAATTTGTTATTTCTGATCTTCCCCTCCTGCATTCTTCGTCTTTTTTTTTGCCTTCCTATTTGCTTTTTCAATGACAAAGGGTAAGGGGTTTCTTCATTTGTTGCCTCATAGAATTTGCTATTTCGAATAAGATGCAACATGAATTGGTACGAAATAAGATATTTGCTTTTCTTTTACCAATCGTCTAGGTATTCCTCTAGATTTTATTGCTTCTAATGGATAGCATAGATGATATGGCCATAGGGTATTCCAGTAAATTGTCAACCTCAACATGAGCACTTTTTACTCTCCATTTTGACCACGTACTTATCACTATTCTCCATGACCTTGTACACATTATCCCCATTTCCAAATAGGATGATAGAACCTTACCTTGATCGAGTTCTCATCCAGTCCCCTCACAATCCTAAGACCACAATCTCTAGTCCACTTCGCTACCTCGTCTCTCTGTTTTTGCAACCTAGTCATGACTATCACTCTAATATCCTCAAGCATGCTAATAATTGGTTTGCACTTAACCTATACAATTTTTCCATTAAATACTTCACACATATTATTGTCAATAATATCGCACTTGAACTCTGTCGCGACCTAAAAATTCCTTGAATAGGTCCATAATGTTTATGAATATTACCTAAAAAGGCGGGCCGATTGGCCCATCGATCTAGGCGCGGGCTCTCCCAAGCCCAAACCTCATGCGACGTTTTGAAAAAAATTCAATTTGAGATTCGATTACTCCTAAACAAGTTCTATGTTCGGAAAAGAAGTCGCCACTAGCCCATTAGGGTCGGCTAGAAGCCAATCGAGACGTAGGAGAGTTGTCTCGATTCTTACGCAACCAGAGATTTAGGATCGGGGACTTGATTACGCTAATCATTTAATTAGCGCCCTTTCGGTACCTAAACTTAATCACTTGCCATTAAAATGTCCAATCAATCTTTTCAATTTTCTTTTCCTAATGATCTATCCTATCCAAGCTAAAAAGGAAATAACAATCAATATATTAAAGTGTGCAATCAAATGAAACCAAAATGAAATGCACAAACAATATCCTAGTATCGTCTCTAAAAGAAAAGACACTCAAAAAACATATGGTAAAGCCCTACGGGCTTGTTCAGTTCGAATCCAATTTTTCAAAGGTTTTCCCATTTTTTAATGCTAGCCTCAAAGCTAATTCTAAACTAGAAAAAACTATCGAAACTAGGAGAAAACTATTTTCTGAATATTTTTATCATTTTATTGATTTTTTCGAATTTTTATTGTTTGATTGTTTAATTACGAAAAAAGGGACTCGGGCTGGGCCCTTGGGCCCGGTTCGAATAATGGGCAGCGATCTGGTCTTCCAAAAATGGGCCGCGGATGCTAAAGAGCTTGTTAGTTAAGTCTCTTTCAATTAGAATCTCCCAAGCCCAACTTCGAAAATAACTACACCCAAGCTCAACAAAATCTAATTTTAGCCCAAGCTCACTTTTCAATAAAGCCACAATGAGCCCACGATAAAACCAAGTCAGTCCATTTTCCATCAAGATTGCCCCTAGCCCATTATTTCATTTTTCACTTGTTATTTGCTTCTTCTTTTTTCTACTCTTCGTTTTCCTTTTATGGTCGTCTTCTCTATGGCTCTTCGCCGAGAGCCTTCACCTTCGACCTCACCGGAACTCATCACCAGCCATTGACGCTCTACCTTCACCACCGGTTCATCACAACCACTGAGCCACCATTTACTCCAACCACGACTCCGGTCATAAAAAAAAAACTAACATCGACGACAAATCTTAGCACAGAACAATATTCTGTGGATTCCCAAAATCATGACTCTACTCTACGTATACAAGCACACAATTACAAGGATAGAGAGAGACTGACACTGGACGGACTTGAACCGTAAGCCACCATCGGAAAGGGAGGGGAGTTTCCGTATAGGCGCTCATTCATGACCGGCGTTGGGATGTACAAGAACACCACATGGAGTAAAGAAGAATGCAGAGTCAGACGCAGCTCATCAACTAACGAAGAAAATGTGAATTTAAGCATCGTTTGACGACCGATTATACTAAGACAGATTCAATGGTTCATTCGGGCATATCATCAAATGAGTTGTGTGCAGTTCAGGGGGAGGATTTAGGCTCAGTTTCAAGACTTTTCTTGGCATACCCATGACGAATAACACTCCAAAATCAGCAGTATTCAACATCAAAGGGATTCGGTTTCGAATGGTTCCTTCGGAGACCGAGTTTGGTCACCTCGACGAAATGGAACAGATCGGGTATTGAGCGGTTTACCTGGTTCGGATGACCACGAAGCTGCGATTGGCAACTGTGAAATTGAGCTAGGTGTGTCTCTTATCAGCGACTAAACTCGGATTTTTGTTATGGCTTGGCGATGGCGATGACGAGTTTGGGAGGATTGCTGGACGTTGGTCGGCAATGAGACGCAGAAAATGGCCATCTCCGGCCGACTCCAGACTCAATGAAAGAAAACTGAGAAGCGGAAACCGGAATCCCCTTTGTGAACGAGAGCTCCTCCTCACTCCTTTTCCTTTCTATGTCTTGCCCCCTAAAGGAGTCATGGGCTTCTTGAACGATCAATGTGTTTGCCTCATGAGGAGAGATGGACGGATTCCTCTGGAAAAGATGGTGAGATGGTGGGTTTTGTCGTGGGTGAAAGATGGGTGATCATCGATGAAGTCAGTTGGGGCTCTCGGGAGTGGTGGCGTGGAGAAGAAAAAAGTCCTTGTGTTCTCCCCTCCTCTGCGGAACGAAGAAGCCTTTTTTCTTTTTAACCTTGCGCCCGCTCCTCATTCTGTTGCTTTTTGTTTTCCTCCTTTTCCATTTTTCTCCTTTTTTTGTCCTCTTGTGCCGCCACCCACTATTCATCTGAGAACATTTTTTGGTCATCAAGAGGTAAGGATTTTCTTTTTAGGGTTTAGGGTGTCGCGCCAAGTGGTACGATCTTAAGAGAGGTGCGAGTCTAATCATGCGGTGCCAAGTATAATACTTTAAATGGTCAATCGACTTTGCAATTTTAAATTTCTTTTATCGGACCCGAGATTTCTAAAAAAAATTTTGTCCCTAAATCAAATGTCTAAAATAAAATTAGAAACTAACGAAAATTTAATTTTTTCTTTGATCAAAGATTAAATTTCTCGATTTGACTAATAAATCAACATTTGACCATTATTATGAAAAAGTAAAATTTAAAGGTCTAAATCTACATATCTATGCTAAATTGACACTTTTATGCAATTAAAATACTAAAAACACAAATCTAATTTTTGGTCAAGAAACAAGTCTCGCTGCGCCCGGGAGTCTCAATTCTTGAATTTTCTAACTTCATTCGTCGGGAAAAATTCATGTGTCAATAAACTCTTCACTAAAGAAGGCCCTACACCAATGTTCAGCTTATGTTTGGAAAAGTTCATTAAACCTCTGCTTTGTCAAGTCATACAAGGCATGTTTGTGTATTCTAAAATCCGACACATTCGTGCTCCTAGCTATCAGCCAAAATTGCTTATGGAGTTTATCCTCACTATACTTCTTTGCCCAGTTTGCATAAATGTGCATTACACACATCCTATGTTCAACATATGTCATCAATTCAGCTAGTGCTAGAACAAGTCCCTACAATAAGTGAAATAAAAAAAATATTTGTAAGATAAAGAATGTGAATAATATTAAGGATTATGCAGTTGACATAGGCATTACCTTCTGTTAGTTGCTCATGAATGCTCAACATGCTCCATTCTTAATCTCAAGGTCTATCATTAATTTTTTTAGAAACCAAAACCAAGTGTCATTGTTCTCTATTCTCACAACAGTTCAAGCAATGGGAAATATCTGATTATTGACATCCCTCCCAATGGTAGCCATTAACTCTTCCTTACATAAACCATTCAAAAGACATCCATTCAACCTTATGATTTTTCTACAACCAGTTATAAAACTCTATTTGCATGCATCAAAGCAAATGTATAAACGATCAAACTTGGTCCCATAATCAGGGAGTTGCCTCTCCACTACCTCTACATATACTCTACTAGATGGATTATGAAACTTACACTCGTCTACATAATCCCAAACCTGACCATACTCTTTAAGGTACCTTCCTAGCAGTGTTGTCATTGCCTTTTGCTTAGCTCGTTTGCATTGATTTCTTGACACATTTACCCATACCTCCTTCACCAATTGCTTCAATTGAGGACTCTTTATCTCAGCCATAGCTAGGGGTGTGCACGGTTTGGGTTGGTTCGGTTCTCGTATGGAATCGGAGATCAGATCGATGATCTCGGTCCCCGTATTTTCGGGACCAAGGACCAGACTGGGACTGAATCGGACCAGGATCGGTGATTCGATCCTATTCTAGTAGGACCGGCAAGAATAATTTCACACATGCGAAAAAAAATCCAAATTCTTCAAAATTTGTGGGCATTTGTATGCTCAACAAATACTAAACTTAGATTTTACCCAAGATGCCAAGAGAGATACGGTTTGTGTAGGTGCATGGCTTAACTTATAAACAAACTCTTTCACAATCTTTGTTTCCCACTCGATGTGAGACTCTTGATCTTGGAGCAAGCACAACAACTAAGAGAGAGCTCACTTCAAGTGAACAATGGACAAACTTTTAAAGTGAGTGAGAAATGGGGAGTCCCACATTAGTTATAAGAGAGGGTTAACAATGAGGTTTCTTATATAAAATCGAGGAATGGATTGATTCCATGAATTACTCCTCTCTTTCTTTGCAACGAAGATGAATTAGAAATGATTTCATGCCATTGAAAATGAGAAGAGTCACATAAGTGAATTATATTTATGTTTAAGAATATATATTGGATCGGTTTGATTTGGTCCCAACCCCCTCGGAACCGGGGACAGGTACTTTCAAGGACGAGACCAAACCGGCCGGTCCGATCCATTTTGCCCCCTAGCCATAGCCTTTATTGTGTTGAAAAAGTGCTTCAACAATCAAGAACTCATTACCTGTTTATTGTCGAATACGACTGAACATTTATGGTTTTTCTCTGATGACCTAAGCTGGAATGACCTGCTTTTCCTTTTCAATGTGCTTTAAATCTTCCATGAACAGTTATGTTGAAAGCATTTAGCTCTCACAAATTGTTTTGTATTTCTAGTAAACTCAACACTCCTTTGTTCATTAATGGAGTGCTTGATAATAGTCTTTTAAAATTGTTTCGCATTATCAAATTTCATTCAGTAGTAAAAACAACAGAAGCATTTACTTTTCCTTATACGTATAGCATGTTCATCTTTAGACTCATTCTTCGAACTATCAATCTTGTCATCATCACCCTTATTTTCTTCATAGTTAGTTAGATAAGTTGAATCAGTTGGAGTTCTTGCCATCCTATTTATCGCTTCAGCTGCTTTATGTGATTTTCGAAATGCGCGAACTCTTTGATTCTTAAATTTTCGCTGCCTTTGCCTCGACCGTGCAAGTTTCTCACTATCATCGTCACTTGGGAAATTGACATTTTCGAAAGCTTCATCATCTGATGATCTAGATCCAGCAACTTCTCAGCTCAATCTAGTCAATTCTTCATCTAAATGCCTTGCCTCTGTCACGCCCCGGACCCTCGAGCGCGCGACCATCCCTGTCACTTGTCCAATGGTCAATAAATATGTCGACATCCCAGGACGCGTCGACGACCCATTTTTTTTTTCTTTTAATTAGCGTATGCGGGAACATGAACAACCCCTGACAGCAGGGATAGCAGGAAAAACAGCAGCACCAATAACAGAACAAACAGCACTAACAAACCACACCTTTTTATTTATCAACATGTTAACTCTAGGAAGTTTATATTTACAAGCCCTCACTATCGGGCCACTTCCTACACGACCAACAAAAGAGGAACCGGGGTCGGGGTTAAACTATCTCCTCTACACCAGGGTACCTTGAACCGTACCCATCGGCCTTCCGTTCTACGGACCTGAAAAATGGTTAACAACAACAAATGAGATATAAATCTCAGCGAATTAACTGCCTAAACCTCGCGTAGGATACCAATTCACCTAGAGTGAACCCTAAACATGCAACTTAATGTCGATGGCAGATCAATAGCGAGCAAAGCTCGCTGTACGCGACCTGTAACGGGTTCGAGCAACCCACTCACTAATCAATCAACAAATCACAGGCGTTCTTACCTTGTCTTGGCACATG
>BCNH02000005.1:17817140-17832905 GCA_001662345.2 Metrosideros polymorpha var. glaberrima
ACCTAACCAGGATTAATTAACCTAACAAGGGTTAATTAACATAATCAGGATTAATTATCCTAACAGGGATTAATTAACCTAACAAGGATTAATTAACTTAATCGGGATTAAATTAACTTAATCAAGATTAGCCAAATTAACCATAGTTAAAGTACTAATTGCATCTTAACTAACCCTAAATGCAATTAGTAGCCTAATCAAGGATTAGGGGATCACCGTTTAACGGCGAGAATACCACGGCGACGACGGCGGCGACGACGCGAAAACGATGACGGTGGTGGCTCGCTTGTTGGCCGGCGACGAGTCGGACGGCGAGGGGGCGGCTTACGATGGTGGATGGCTTGGCACGGCGGCAAGGGCACGGCGGCTCGGTGGTGACTCGGTGGAGGCTCGGTGGCGGCTTAGTGGCGGCTTGGAGGCCGGCTAAGGGGGCGGCGGTGAGGTGGTGGTGGTGGCCGAATGGTGCAAGGGGAAGGGAGAGAGGGAGAGCGAAGTTTCAAGAAGAAAATGAAAGGATGAAAAGTGAAAGAGAGAGAGTGGTCTTGAACTTAACTAAGGTTGCAACTTTTCCAATTTCTTACTTAATGATCTTAAATTTTCAAGACCATCTTTCAACCAATAATTGAGAAAGAAGGGAAAGCAAGGAAGAGGGAGAGAGGGGAAGAGAGGGTTGGCTAGGAGGGGGGGGCCATGAAGAAAATAAGACCAAGCCTTAATTAATTTTTGTCTTAACTACATTAAATGCAAACTTCCAAAAATTTCACTTTCAAGAAGGGTAAAAGGGTAATTTCCACCCTTGGCACTATTCGTACGGGCCGGCACTATTCACGTGGGCACGTGGGCCTTGTACTATTCACATGGGCTTGGCTCGAATTTTTACGGGCTCAATGGGCTTAAAAATTCAATTGATTCTTCAATTTGGGCCAAAACGGGCCATCGGGGGTAAAACGGTCATTTTCCATCATGACACTATTTATTTGGCACTATTCACGGCCCGTGCCATTCCATTGGGCTTGGCACTATTCACATGGGCTTGGGTTTGAATTTGGCGGCCCAATGGGCTAAAAACCCAATAGGTTCTTAAAATGGGTCAAAAATGGGCTTCGGGGGCAAAACGGTCATTTTCCATTATGGGCCCTCTTGAAATCCGAAAATAATAGAAATTAGGCTCGTTGGTTCGTGCCCGGTCCAAAACATCTCTTTGTTCCAAAATTTTTGGCTTACTGTGCCTTCTGCGAAGTTTTAGGGTTTAACTGCAGAAATTGGAATTATTGCTGTTAATCCAAAACGACGACGTTTATAGCGTGCCGATTCCTTTAAATATAAATTTTGGCGCCTTAATCTCACCGCTCGCGCCTCGGCCGAGTGGTATCCGGGAATGAAACTTATGGTCCGATCCTAGGTTCGAAACTTGAAGGCGGCGACTTCGGTTGCTCCGGTCGCCCCTCCTCCATTACTCGCGCGCCATATACTTTAAATAAATCCTTTGGCATTGATATCCCAACAGTCATGCCTTAGCCGAGTGGCAAGCGCACGAGATAGCGAAGGTCCGCGGTTCGAAACTCGTGAGTGACGGCTTCTGTTTTCATTTTCTTCTTTCTTTCCTTTTTGAAATTTTGTCCAAAGTTTCGACCGCTCGTTTTGTTCTAGCAATTTAATTTCGACGGTCGTCCTTCGATTATTTCATACTATCGAAAATTCAGAATATTACATTATTCCATACCGTCGAAATTTGGGATATCACAATTCTTCCCTCCTTACAGAAATTTCGTCTTCGAAATTTAAACTATTACACGATATCCTCAAAAAGATAGGGATATTGACGCCGCATTATTTCTTCGCTTTCCCATGTTGCTCCCTCTGTTCCGTGATGTTGCCATAGTACTTTAACCAAGGGAATTGTCTTGTTCCGTAGCACTTGCTCTTTTCTGTCCTTTATTCTCACTGGTTGTTCCACGTACGACACTTTGTCGTCCACTTCTATTTCTTCAAAGTTAAATACATGAGTCGGGTCAGGCTCGTACTTCCTTAACATGGACACATGAAAAACATCATGTACTTGAGCAAGTCTCAGCGGCAATGTGAGACGATAGGCCAAAATCCCAATCCGTTCCAAAATTTCAAAAGGTCCAACGTACCTCGGACTCAGCTTTCCTTTCTTGCCAAATCTCGAAGTACCTCGCATTGGCGACACCTTGAGGAAAACATGGTCACCCACTTGGAATTCTAATGGTCTACGCCGCTTGTCTGCATAACTCTTCTGGCGGCTTTGGGCTGTCTTTAGTCTTTCCCTAATAACTTTGACAGCATCCATCGACTGTTGCACCAACTCAGGACCAGTGATCTTTCGTTCACCAACTTCGTCCCAACACATGGGAGTTCTACAGGCTCTACCATACAGTGCTTCAAATGAGGCCATTTTGATGCTCTGTTGGTAGCTGTTGTTATAGGCGAACTCGATGAGATGAAGTTGTTCTTCCCAACTTCCCTTAAAATCCAAAACGCAGGCTCTCAACATGTCCTCGAGCGTTTGAATTGTCCTTTCTGACTGGCCATCCGTTTGCGGATGGTAAGCTGTGCTATACTGCAGCTTCGTTCCTAACGCAGTCTGTAAGCTTTTCCAAAAAGTTGCAGTGAACTTAGGGTCTCGATCAGAAGTGATCGTCATCGGAACTCCATGGAGACGAACAATTTGTCGCACGTACAAGTCAGCATATCTGTCTAATGCAAAGTCCTTTCGTACGGCGATAAAGTGAGCAGACTTGGTTAGTCTATCGACTACAACCCAAATGGAATCATTACCTCGTTGACTCCTCGGTAATCCCATCACAAAATCCATTGTGATATGTTCCCATTTCCATTCTGGAATTTCAAGAGGTTGTAGCAGTCCACCAGGTTTACAATGCTGCGCTTTCACTTACTGGCATGTTAAACACTTAGCCACGTGTTTGGCAATATCTACCTTCATGCCATTCCACCAATAATACTGCCTTAAATTTTGATATATCTTTGTACTGCCTGGATGAACACTATAGCTGCTACGATGGGCTTCTGATAAAATTTCTTCCTTAAGCCCCAAATCGTCGGGTACGCATAATCGTCCACGGAATTTTAATATTCCGTCCTCAGCTACTTGAAAATCAGCTTTCCTTTTTGCTGAATCCTCTTGCAGGACCTTTTGGATCGCAGAGTCTGTCGATTGCAAGGCTTTAACCCTTGCCTGCACTTCAGGTTCAATCCTTAATGTAGCCATGAGACTTGATAGATGGCTTTCTTCAAACTTAAAATCTGAATCTCGCACTTCTTCGAGAAGAAGCCATTCTCGAACCATCATTTGCGCAATCGTTGATTTTCGGCTCAACGCATCAGCCACCTTGTTGGCTTTACCAGGATGGTACAGGATGTCGCAGTCGTAATCCTTAAGAAGTTCCATCCAGCGTCTTTGTCTCATGTTCAACTCCTTCTGCGAGAATAGGTACTTGAGACTCTGATGGTCAGTGTAGACTTGAAACTTTTCTCTGCAGAGATAATGTCTCCAAATCTTGAGGGCAAATACGATTGCTGCTAATTCCAAATCATGCGTCGGGTAGTTCAATTCGTGAGGTCTTAACTGTCGGGACGCGTAAGCAACCACCCTTCAATGTTGCATGAGAACGCAGCCCAATCCTTTGAATGACGCATCACTGTAAATTTCATAGCCTCCTGGTCCAGACGGTATTGTCAAGACTGGAGCCGTAGTTAGCTTGTGCTTAAGCTCTTGAAAACTACGCTCGCACTTATCCGTCCATTCAAACTTCTCGTCCTTCCTCAGCAATCGTGTTAACGGCATAGCTATCGCAGAAAACCTTTCTACGAATCGTCTATAATAGCCTGCCAGTTCCAAGAAACTTCGAATCTCTGTTACCGTTGTTGGCCTTGGCCAATCCACTACCGCTTCAATCTTGGTAGGATCTACGGCAATTCCTTCGCCAGAGATTACGTGTCCAAGAAAAGCTACGCGAGCTAACCAAAACTCGCACTTACTGAACTTAGCATACAGCCTATGCTCTCAAAGGGTCTGCAGAATCGTCCTCAAGTGCTGTTCATGCTCTTTCGGACTTTTCGAATACACTAGAATATCATCGATGAACACGATCACGAATCGGTCTAGGTATTCCTTGAACACGCGGTTCATTAAATCCATGAATGCAGCAGGGGCATTTGTCAGACCAAACGGCATCATCGTAAACTCATAATGACCATAGCGCGTACGAAATGCCGTCTTCGGTATATCCTCCTTCTTAATTCTTAACTGATGATAGCCCGTCCTGAGGTCTATCTTGGAAAACACCGAAGCTCCTTGAAGTTGGTCAAACAAATCGTCTATCCTTGGTAGCGGGTACTTGTTCTTGACCGTCACTTGATTGAGTTGCCAATAATCGATGCAGAGACGCAACGATCCATCCTTCTTCCTTACGAACAGAACTGGTGCTCCCCAAGGCGAAGCACTAGGGTGGATAAACCCTTTATCCAACAGTTCCTGCATCTGCACCTTTAATTCCTTCAATTCTGACAATGCCATACGGTACGGTGCTTTGGAAATTGACTCTGTTCCAGGGGCTAACTCAATCACGAACTCTATTTCCCTTTCCGGAGGTAACCCTGGTAATTCCTTTGGAAAGACATCGGAAAAGTCTTGTACCACCGTAATGTCTTCCATCCTTGGTTCTTCAACCGACGTATTAACCATACTTGCCAAATAACCCTGGCAACCCTTATCCAACAACGAGGTCGCTTCCAGCGACGAAATCAAAGGAATCGAGGGGGATCCTCTGTTTCCAATGAATTCAAAACTAACCCTTCCCAGCGGGTTAAACTTGATTGCTTTACGATAGCAATCCATCGTAGCTCGTTGCTTAGTGAGCCAATCCATTCTGATGATGACATCAAAGTCATACATTGCCAGCACAATCAAATCTATACTTTCCTCTCTACCGCCTATAATTATCTTACAACCCGAACACCCCACTGCAGATAATACGTTATCCTTTAACGGGGTAGAAATACTAAGAATTGTTCCCAATGGTTTCGGATTTAACCCCACTAAATCCACAAATTGCTTAGCAACAAACGAATGTGTAGCTCCCGGATCGAACAAAGCATAAGCAATATGGTCATGCAAGGAGACCGTACCTGTAACTGTCGGCGAATCCTTCGCCTCTTGCCGGTTAACAGCATAAACCCTTCCTTGCATCGGGGGTCGATTCAGATTGTTCTGCGGGGCATTCCTCAATGGTTGTCCTCCTTGCGGCGGCGGTGCTGGTGCTCCAAAAGGTTTAACCGGACAGCTCCGTGCTTGGTGGCCATACTGACCACATCTAAAACAGGTTCCCATCTTGGCAGGACAAAGGCCTGCTCCATGCCTTCTGTTACAGAATCGGCATATCCTAAAGGAATTGTACGCCGGCTTTCCAATATTATTCTTTCGGTTGGGAGGGACAGGGTATTTTCCTCTAGTCATCGGCCTTTTTCCAAACCGATGATTATCCCTATTAGGCGCAAACCGCGATCCAGAGGCGGCTACACGTTCTGCCATATTCCTTTCGACGAGTTGAGCCCTCTCATACAGCTCGTCGTAGTCCTTAAGATTCAAAGGCACCAACTGATCCTTTATCTCCGATCTTAGTCCATCTCGGAATCTTCTCGCCTTATCCACCGGATCCTCAATCAACCTTGGTGCATACCTCGACAGCTCGGCGAACTTTGCCTCATATTGGTCCACCGACAGATGGTTCTGGCGAAGCCGCTGGAATTCAGCCATCTTCTGTTCCTTCGCACAGTCCGAGTATTTTCCGTTGAAAGCTTCAACGAAGGCACGCCACACTGGGACGATACCATTAGGGAAAACTCTTCCTTGAGTGGCTTCCCACCAAGAACTAGCGTTACCTTGTAATTGGTAAACAGCCAGTGTCACTTTGTCTTCTTCAGAGCATCTCAGCAATGCGAAGATCTTTTCCAACTCCTTGATCCAGAGGGTTGCAGCCTCAGGATCACCTGTTCCAGCGAACTTTGGCGGTTTAAGCCTCAGAAACTGCTCAACCACCCTATGCATTGGTTGTTCACCATTCTCGTTCGCAGCTAACGGGATATCCTCAGATACAACGGCAGCAGCAGCGGCACCATTTTGATTCGGAGCTTGCTGCCCCATGAGATTCCCCATGACTTCCAACGCTTGCAGGATCCTGTCTAGTCGGGGGTCCTCTTGTGCTCCTCCTCGAGCACTTGTTTGACCTTGGTTCACTCTTCGTCTAGGAGCCCGTGGTGTTAGATCTAGCTGGGGATCCTCTTGTGCACTTCCTTGAGCACCGACTCGACCTTATCACTTACTGAAGTAGAGACGAAGGTGGATGAGCTAGTTAGAGAGGGAATAATTGGAATGACTGATGAATTTGGGGTTGTGGCCACCATATCTCGGGTCATTATCGATTGGGAAGAAGAGCTAGCGATGTTGACTAATGAACAGATTAAATTGGATCTCGAGCTAACTGACATGCCCCATCTCGTGGATGCCTCTGACGATGACTTTGGGATTGTTGTACCCGATGCTTCTGAAGGGTTGGTGCTGGCATCACTTCAACCTTATGCTTATGAAAGTGATAAGAGGGTCCCTTGGTCCTACGACATTGATCTGGTAACGAGGTCAGGACGAACTTATGCTGATAATCAACCAACCAAGCTAGTGGCCGAGAAGGAAGCGAAGGAATTTCTAGCCGTGATCAAGGCTAGTGACTACAGCGTGGTCAACTAGTTGAGAATGTTACTTGCACAAGTCTTGTTATTGGAACTTCTTCAAACATCAGACAAGCATCGGGGTGCTCTGATGAAAGTTTTAAGCGAAATTCATGTGCCCGAGACCATTGAAGAAGATAAGCTAGAAGATTTTGTTAGGACGGTCTTCCTCAAGGATCAAGTGGCCTTTTCTGATGAGGAAATTCCGGTTGAAGGGCGAGGCCACAACAAAGCACTCCATATATCAGTGAAGTACAAAGAGACTCATATGGCTAGGGTGCTCGTTGACAACCGGTCGATTTTGAACTTATGCCCGTTGGCTACTCTGAAACGGTTGGGTATTGATCCATCTACCATGCAGGCAGCTAAGACTTCCGTCCGTGCCTTTGACGGAATGAAGAAGGAAGTGATGGGTCGGATTAACCTAGAATTACAAATCGGACCTTCGGTATTCAATATCCTTTTCCAGGTGCTAGATATCCCTTCCGCTTTCAACTTTTTGTTAGGACGACCATGGATCCACAATGCAAGTGCAGTGCCCTCTAGTCCTCATCAAAAGATCAAGTTTGTAGCTGAGGCCAAGTTGGTTACAATTTACAGAGAAGAAGATCACTGAATCTTTAATACAACAGCGGCCCTATACATAGAGCCCGATCATGCCGAGGAGGATAGCTATCACTCATTTGAGATAGTTCATGTTGTTCAGGCTTCCCCCAACATGCCATTGCCTATTCCTAAGGTTTCTAATGCAGCTATTATGATAGCGAAGGTCATGGTTGGTAATGGTTTTGAACCAGGCAAAGGTCTTGGGAAGGAAGGCCAAGGCATTCGTGCCCCGATCGAGACGAAGGGACAATCCCACATGGCTGGTTTGGGATACCATGGGCTAGGAAACTGTGGACGAGGTCGTGGTCGTCATGGAGGCCGAGGAGAAACATGCCGAAGTCCTTTACCACCCCCATTAGTCATACCTTTTGCACAGCTAGAGTAGTAGAAGGGTATAAGCATTTGGAGCCAAGTCGGACTGAGGATGATCTCGGTTTTGTTTTTGCTGAATGGCCCCAGCCCATGACTGGTCAGCCACCGAGAGCTCCTAAGCACGAGAAAGGCAAGGCAATTCTAGTGAACTTGTCTGATGATTCTGAGAATGACCAGCCACTATGTATTCTCAAGAAACCAGAGTCAAAGGTAGTGGATGTTGATCTTGGTGATAGTATACCCTACCTCACCGATCGGTTTGCCGGGACCTCCATTGGTGTAATCACTGAAGAACCACTCGAAGGGATGGGCGCTGGCCCTCAAGAGTAATTATTTTAAGTTTTTTCGCACCTTCCCTGCGTGGGAACTTTTATTGCTTTCTTAGTTCAATTCATGTTGCACTTTGATTTTTCAATTTAATCCAGATGTAATTCATTAGTTTACTATCAATAAAATTACATAGGTTTCTATCATTTTGAATCTTGTTGAAGTACCCCAAACCAATCCAATGACGATAACCTATAATTAAAAAAATAAAATATCTCATCTACGATGAGAACTGAGGGTTGGGCTTCCCAAGAATTCTCGTCCCGAGGTCTTCGAAAACAAAATGGACTTTAAAAAAAACAAAGGTTTTCGAAAACTCACATGGATTTAACCATGTCTTGTCTTTTTTATTCCTCTATTTTATATTTCAAGAATGACCTTGAGGTATGCCAAGGGACGAAAACGGTGGACCCAAATATGTGTGATGCAGACCAATCAGATGATTCGGACAACTATGGCCCAAATGATGAGGAAATACGTCGAAACTTAGGAATCCATGAAAATTCTAAACATTTGACTGTTGAAGAAATCGTGTCAATCAATCTAGGTGATGTAGAGAATCCCAAATAAGTGAAGATCGGGGTATGTCTCCCCAAAGATGTTGCGGAACGTCTGACTCAATTGCTGAAGGATTGTCAAGATATATTTGCCTGGTCTTACGCTGATATGCCGGGTCTAGATTGATCGATCGTTGAACATTGCTTACTGACTGATCCCTCGATGAAGCCTAAGAAGTAGAAGCCCCGGAAGGTTAAGCCTAAGTTGTCAAAGAAGATTGAAGAAGAGGTTATGAAGCTCCTTGATGTCGGGTTCATTGAGACTACCCAGTACCCTGGCTAGGTTGCTAACATAGTCCTAGTTATGAAGAAAGATGGTCGTGTTCGAGTTTGTGTGGACTATCGCGATTTGAACAAAGCTAGCCCAAAAGATGACTTCTCGCTCCCTCATATCGACGTGTACGTCGACAGTACAGCGGGTTTTGAACTATTCTCATTCATGGACGGTTTCTCTGGTTACAATCAAATTTTAATGAATAAAGAAGATAAAGAAAAGACAGCATTCACAACCTCGTGGGGTGTATTCCATTATAAGGTTATGCCTTTTGGCCTAAAGAATGCTGGGGTAACTTACCAGCGGGCAATGGTAACTTTGTTCCATGATATGATGCACGAGAAGATTGAAGTCTATGTTGATGATATGATTGCAAAGACCAGACGGGGAGAAGATCATGTGGAGACATTGACAAAGTTATTCGAAAGGCTTCGGAAATTCAAATTACGCCTTAACCAAGCAAAATGCATGTTCGGGGCAGCTTCTGGAAAGTTGCTTGGCTTCATTGTTAGTAGTAAGGGTATTGAAATTGACCCGTCAAAGGCGAAGGCCATTTGTGAGATCAAGCCTCCAACTTCAATGAAGGAGGTTCGAAGTTTGATGGGTAAGCTGAACTACATAGCTCGGTTTATTTCCCAATTATTTGACACCGCAAAGCCTTTCTTCAAACTCCTTTAGAAGAATACACTGATCAAATGGGATGAAGAATGTGAGCAAGCGTTTGAAAAGCTTAAACATTACTTGATAAACCCGCCGGTGCTTGTTCCACCAACACCATGGGAGCCTTTGATGCTCTATCTTATGATCTATAGCGAGTCTCCATGCTAGCTCAGAAGAGTCAACATGATGGAAAGGAGCGTGCGATTTATTACTTGAGTAAGAAGTTTACGGCCTCTGAAACGAATTATTTAGAAGCAGAAAGAACATGTGCAGCACTGGTCTGGGTGCTGCACAGGTTGAGGCAATACACTTTGCATTACCAGATACTACTGGTAACCGAGTGTGATCCAATCAAGTACTTGCTTAATCAGCCCGCTTTGGTTGGAAAACTTACAAAATGGCAAATACTCATATCTGAGTTCGATGTTCAATTCTTGCCGCAGAAATCGGTCAAAGGGCGAGTAATTGTCGATGTCCTAGCCGATAATCCTGGGACAAGCGAAGAGATCGATCCTCCTGAAAACAGAATCATGCCAATCAATGAGTATATATGGACTATGTATTTTGATGGAGCCATGAATTTGTCTGGATCAGGCATTGGGGCAGTTTTAATATCCCCAAGCGGGCAACATTATCCCGTGGCCGCAAAGTTGACATTCCCATGCACTAACAACATAACCGAGTACGAAGCATGCATTCTTGGGTTGTAGGCTGCAATTGAGATGGGGGTAATTCGACTTAAAGTGTTCGGAGATTCAGCGTTGATTATTCTTTAGACTGTAGGTAAATGGCAAACTAGAGACGCCAAGTTACAGCCTTATCATGCCTATTTAGAGGAATTGGTGGACGAATTTGAAGACATTTCTTTCGAATATCTGTCAAGAACTAAAAATCGGTTCGCCGATGCTTTGGCCACCCTGTCAGCAATGTTACAGGTCACAAGTGGATTAGGAGTTAAGCCTTTGAAGGTAGAGGTATTACAAAAGCCGGCACATTGTATGGTCACAACTGAAGAGCCTGATGGCCAGTTGTGGTATTACGACATCAAAACTTACCTTCAGATGCAGGAGTTTCCTAAGAAGAGTACCGTGTTTGACCAGAAGTATATCAAGAAAATGGCATCGAAGTTCTTCTTAAGTGGAGAGAGCCTATACAAACGGTCATATAACTCGGTTTTGTTGAGATGTGTTGATTTAGCTGAAGCCATTCGCCTAATGCTTGAGGTGCATGAAGGAATATGTGGTCCACACATGAATAGTCATATGCTAGCAAGAAAGATAATGAGGTTGGGCTACTTTTGGCTCACAATAGAGAGTGATTGTATCTAGCATATCCGGAGTTGTCACAAGTGCCAAATTCATGGTGATAAGATCAATGTCCCTCCAAATGAGTTACATCAGATGTCTGAACCATGGCCATTTTCTATGTGGGGGATTGATGTGATTGGCCCCATTAATCCTAAGGCGTCAAATGGATATCGATTTATCCTGGTCACTATCAATTATTTTTCGAAGTGGATCGAAGCTATGTCCTATACGGCAGTCACGGCACGGAACGTAGTGAAATTCATTCGTCGTGACATCATTACTCGATACGGTGCACCTGAGACCATAATCACTGACAATGGGTCAAATTTGAATAACAAGTTGATTGATGCGTTGTTCAAGGAGTTCAAAATCAAGCACCTGAATTCCTCCCCATATTGACCTCAGATGAACGGAGCGGTTGAAGCGGCCAATAAGAACATCAAGAAGATCTTGGCTAAAACAGCTGAGAACTATCGTGATTGGCATGAGAGATTACCTTTTGCACTTATGGCCTATCGGATTTCTATTCGAACATCTACAGGGGCAACTCCATATTCTCTTGTGTACGGTATGGAAGCAGTTCTACCCAATGAGGTTGAAATTCCTTCATTACGTATTCTTTCATAGATATAATTATCAGAAGCAGATTGGATCCAGCAGAGGATGGATCAGTTGAACATGATTGATGAGAAAAGACTCAGAGCTTTATGTCACGGCCAGTGCTACCAGCAGCGAGTTGCTAAATCTTTCAACAAGAAGGTCAGACCTCGACATTTCCAAGTAGGCGACCTCGTCTTGCGAAGGTTGTTACCTATAGTTCCTCTTCTAGAAGGAAAGTTTGCTCCGAACTATGGTGGTCCATACATCGTGAAGAAGGTACTTCCAAGAGGTGTTTTGATCCTAGCAGAGATGGACGGTCGTGTTTTCTCTAGTCTTGTTAATTCTGACTCTGTGAAGAAGTATTATACTTGATTAATATTCATTCTAACTTTATAATCAAGTCTTAGATTGAATTTTGTGAATCAATTGATTTCTTGTTCTGTTTTAAGCTTTGTTTGAGGAAGGCTTTTGGTCAGGCAATCTGTTTCCGTTTTAATAAAGTGATCCTTTTGAATGAGAAACATCACGACGATGAAAGGCAAGCCATTTCCACACACGTCCTGAATATCAATCCCCAGTGCGAGTTGAGTAAAAATTTTCGTGTTGACAAGTTAAAAGGTTATCTCAAGAAAAGTATGACGACCAAAGTAATGAGAAACGTTCATTTTCTCTATCTAAATACTACAAGTTACCCTTTGCTAACCCATTTGAGTGAAGTTTCATTTCTTACCATTGTCAGAAACAACCCCACATTGGGGCAATTTCTCGAAAAAAGGTTTAGAAATGGTTAGAATTTTCTTGCTTTCACTTGCATAAATCTTCAAGCATATTTACTGCATGCAAATTCTATGTTAGCTTAAGTGCCTTAGATATGACGAAGAGCATTTCTTTCTATATTCCCTACACATTATACCATTTGTTTACCCAATTTGAGCGGTGGATTCACTTTTAACCCAATTGGTGATCATTCCTATGATGAACAAATGAAATCATCTTAAAGCAAGTTCAAGGTGATTTGAGGCAAATGGAAGCTCAAAAAGAAAATTCATCCGAGAAAGTGTGCAAAAAGATCTCCATCAAGCGAAGTTCTCTCTCAAAGAAGACCTCTCTAAAAAAATTCTCTCGAAAAGAAAAAAAGAAGAAGAGAGAATTCACTTTAAAAAAGAAAAAGAGAAAGTCAATAAAAGTTGCTCAAAGAAAATTCTCTGTTGAAGAAAAGAAAAGAAAAAGAAGGATGAGAGAAAGAGGAGCTTCGGCAAAAGCAAATTGATGAGCAAGCACATTCTTCAAAGGAAAGAATCCATTTGAATTTGTGGAACAAATTACCAGAGCAAAATCAATGGCAAAAGTGTGAAGATTAGATGATTCACCAAAACCCGATTTCCTCAAGTAATGCTCCTTTTGTTAAAAAATAGGCCATTCATTTCAAGCCTACGTGAACCTACGTTACAACCCTTATCGAAGTCTCTTCAGATTAGGGCACTTGAGTTAACGTAGGGTTTCAAATACTTATAAATGTCGCTCGAAGAAGTGCGAGCAAGACTTTTCTATCTCATTTCACAGGGTTCCTGACTTGTAAACCCAACGCAGCTCATGGTTTGATTCAAAGCCAAATAACTCTCATGAGTCCCTTTTTGCTTAACCTTTGACCAAGCCTACATTACAATCCTTATAAAGATCTCTCAAATTGGTCAGGTCATACTGATTTCGAGAATACCCGAACCCTTGTTAAGCACGATGAAGAGAGTTTGAGTGATTCTTGATATCCGCATCAATGATCGGGTGAATAGCCTTTCGATGAGAGAATGAGTGAAAGTCCTTTTTGACTGAAAGTTTCTCATTCAATATCATTAGATTGTCAGAAAGATCAAACAGATTTTTCTTGATTGACAGACTTTCTCAATAAAGCTTGATAACATGAGCTAATTCTTTTGAGAAAAGGCACTACATAGTTTCATCTTACGCATGAAATGAAAAGACATGTAGCCTGGCTGCTCCTGACCAATGGAGAAGAAACTCAGGTATGTTTCTTGATTCCCCTTTAAAATCTTACCTTACATCGACACTTGATCAGCTCAAGTTGTCCCCAAGATTTTATTTTATTTTTGATACTTGATTAGCTCAAGTTATCACACCCCTTTTGTATTCACACTGATTAGCTCAGGTGATACACCCATTTGTATTTGTTCTGATTAGCTCAGGCATCACACCCCTTTGTATTCACACTGATTAGCTTAGGTGGTACACCCCTTTGTGTCCGTTCTGATTAGCTCATACATCACACTCTTTTGTATTCACATTGATTAGCTCAGGTGGTACACCTTTGTGTTCGTTCTGATTAGCTCAGGTGTCACACCTTTTTATGTTCACACCGATTAGCTCGGATGTCACATTCCTTTTCATGTTCACCTAATTGGCTTAGGTAGCACAACTCTTATATTGGACACTTAATTGGCTTAAGTTGTCCTCCAAAAATTTTTCAAATATTTCACGTTGTTTCGCATCTGGGGGAAAACCTTAGGTAACAAACAAGTAACCCGTACCTTGAAAACTTTACCATTTCAGTTTGGGGCTCATGGGAATTGTCAGCATTACAAAGCATTTAGAAGTAAAAACCTAAATGCTGTGTACGCGATCCGTACGCTAAGTCTTTTTACCACTCCGCTGGAACTAGGAAACCTTAATGTACGTTACTTATTGTCTGCATTTGCATTCCATGCACCATACTTATTGCATCAGAAAATGAGATTGACAATCCCGACAAAAACAACATGCATCGCAAGGCCAAAATTTAGGTCTCGATTTAGTCTTTGAACGGAACCTCTACGAGCTCCCGCTCAAAGAGGGGCAGCTGTTAACACCTAAATTTTGACCCTCATTTAGTTTTTATTTAGAATTTATTAAATTGCAAAAAAAAAAATAGAGACTGACCCTAGCCCCTACAAAAAATATTTAATTTGATTACATTTAGTTTGCATTTAGACTTAGGAGCATTTTCTTAAATTTTCAGCATAATTAAAACATGCATTTTTTTCTTCTTTTTTCGCATTAAAAAATTGAACCCTCATTCACAAGCCCCATTGTCGAGCATCCGACGCAATTGTGATCCACCATCCACCGTTCGAGTCGTGGCCAATCCCGATCCGTGAGTTCAAAGAGGAAAATGAATATCCGCAAATTCAAATTAGGATCGGTGGTGAATGTTTTGGAGAAGATATCGGACATTTCAAATAAAAATAACGACTTTGCCGCCATATCTTTCTATTTCAAATTGCTTAGTTTATCTGTTATTTTGCATATATAAAAAGGGGGGCTGGCGGCATGAACAAAAAAAAAATTCGTCTTCATCAGAGGGAAAGAGAGAGAAATCGGGAAAGAGAGAGAGAGAGAGAGAGGGAGAGAGAGAAAAGTCAAAAAAGAAGAAGTCAAAAGCAAAAGGAAGGAAAGAAAAAGAAAGGAGACAGAAGCGAAGAGAAAAGAGAGAGAGAGAGAGAGAGAAAAGTCAAAGAAGCAGAGCCTCCTTTCTTCTTCATCACTGTAGACTCCTCGCGAGCAGATCGTCTGCATGAGCTCGCCATTCTGCCTCAAGCCGCCGTCGTTTACCTGCAAGGTCACCGACAGTGCAGCAACTCCAGTTGCCTGCACCGAGCCGACGCCGCCCATTGCCATTCTGATCCGCGGCTATGCGACAACGTTGTTGCCTTGGGTCCCTACCGCCAGTTCGCTGCACCACCGCGACACAACCTTGCATCGAGACGATGCCCGGCTACCACGATCTGCTCCCCATCATCATCCTTGCCCCGAGGGAGCTGCTGCTGCGCCTGATCAGACGACGACCCGGCGCTACCTTGCTAAGCTTGCTACTGTCTCAACGCCGCCGCAAGTACACCGTGAGCTGTCGACCACTGCGCCAGCCATCGTTTCTCTGCCGTCTTTTCGAGCCCCATCCGATTGATCCAAATTCGGAAAACTTCCGGATAAGGTAATTTTTATTTTATTTTATTTTATTTTCTTATTTAATGTTATCTCTTGATTGTGTTTTTTAGTTTTAAAAAAATGTAAATCTTCCGGACGAGATAATATCGTGTTAGAGATAACGTGATATTATCTTTAATATTAGGCACATTATCTTAGGAGATTTTATGTTTTTATTTTGTCGTGTTTACTTATCTTTATGATTATGATTGTGATTTAATTTGCACATTAATAAATAATTTTGCTCATAATATATGCTCCCATCGTGCCTATGTCTTGAGGAAAATGTGCATTGGGTGACGTCTGACTTCGATTCAGA
>BCNH02000005.1:17833092-17843595 GCA_001662345.2 Metrosideros polymorpha var. glaberrima
TTATTTTTGTTCAAATTATTCATTCTTGTTTAATATAATCAATCATAAAAAAATACAAAAAATAAAAATAAAAATTCTCATCATGTGCATGTCATCTTTGCCATGTCATTAGTCTAGATTCATTAATGCTATGTTTAGGTTCATTTAATATTTTTTTTTAGGTGCATTCATATAGAATTAAATGTCTAGGTTCATTTATTATTTAACCTTAGTCATTAGGATTAATTAATTAAATTGCTTGTCATATAGTATAGTCACATGACATTTTTTGCCCGTCATTTAGAAAAGGTAAGTTTAGGGTCATAGATGCATATCATTTAACTTTACGTCATTAGATTTAGATCATTTAATTAAATAAATTTCATTTTAGAATATGGTTGCATTAGCATTGCATTCAATAAAAGAAAATCCAAAAAAAAAACATTAATCTATATTGCCAATCAAGGAATTTTCATGAAAAATGGGTACCGAAAGGACGTTAATAGAAATATTAGCGTAATCAAGTTCCCGAACTCATTTAATCTCTGGTTCGTAGAAATAAAGTATATCTCCCTATACTTTATTTAGGTTTCTAATCGACCTACCATAAACGATTAGTAGCGATTCCGTTTTAAATCTTTTGCATGTTAATACCGAACTTTAAGTTATGATTTGGTAGGACTTGGGAGGGTCCGAACTGGGTTAGTTAATTCAATTAACTTAGTAATCCATTAACTTAGGTTTCGGCGAAATTTAGGTCGCAACAAACATCAATCAATGTCATCATCTTCCTGTCTTTCCGGGCCAACTCCTTTCTCATTCCTCTAATTTCGTCAATCAAATTCTGGCATAATCGGTCCGTTTTCCTCATCAACCTAGTCATCCTCTTCTCGACGCCCTGAAAATCAAACCACTGAAAGATTGGTAAATAATCACCTAAGTTTGCATTTCCACGAAGCTCCCTGTGCTCTATGATGATGCGGCGAAATTCTGCGGCTTCTTCGCCGACAGGATCTTCGCCGTAGTACCTCTTTCCTGAGATCATTCTCATCACCGTGTTAAGAGGTTCTTATGGATGGTCATTTCGATCTTTGTCCACCTTTGGTTCGATTCATGAAATAGTCCTCTAAGTAGCAACCTCACTTCATTGTGTCTGACAATAGAAATGTATAGTGTCATCAACAATGTATATCGAATAAGCCAGCTAGGTAAGCACCAGTATAAATTGAATTATTCAAGCTTTACACACATTGTTGAGATGCATGTGTGAGTTGTGTTAGAGAAGCCCCACATCGGATAAGTGGTGTAGTGTGGAGCAGTTAATATATCTTAATTGGCCCATAACTCATTGGTTTAAACTTTTGAGTAAAGGTGGGTCCAACTGAATATGTTAACAGGCTCGGCCTTGGACTCTCTCTTGATAATCTCTCCAGATGAAAGTATCGGGCTTCTGCCGCGCACTCCCAACATACACAAAGTGCTATCTATTCAATCCATATCTTAAGATGACACCCTCTTCTTGTATAAGTGAGATGATAGATTTGTTCATCGTACTTGTTCTGACTTGTGACATATGGCTTAAGTATGTATCCAATTCTACTCGCAGTAACCACCTACAAGCTTTCGTGGGGTAATCATATCTTAAAATTTCCTGAGCACAGTAATGAAATTTGGACGTTTGATAATCGGTGATAGGCACTTTCTATTTATTTTCCCAGAAGCCTAAAACCTGTCATACCTAACATCCGATAACATGGCCATGCGGGTTGAGGAGAACAATTCCAATGTGGCGAGACGCCGGAGATTGCGCCAGTGATCACCATACGAGGCATGTCCCATGGTGATGGAGTTGTAGTTGAGGTGCTTCCCTGCAAGGGTGCGCAGGCGGTTGGCGAAAATAATGTCTTTCCTCGTGAAACATTCCTCGACTGCAGATGGGTTCGAGATCACTAGGACTTTACGCACGCCGAATTTAAGGAACAAGACATCGCCATATCTCTCAGTGAGACTGTGTAGGGTTTGGTGAACCGGTTCTCTAATTAGATGGAGATGACCTAAGATAGGAAGACCAGGAGAACTTGGTGGACGATGGTTCTTGCTTTTACGGTTTACATGCTTTTGAATGATTAATTTCAAGATGAAGAGAAGGACAAACGAAAAGAAAAAGAAGAGCACGACTTTGAAACTAAGCTCCTCCATGATGTATTTTAGATGCTCTAATCCCAAAAATTTATATTGCTCCCCGAACGCAATCTCTTATATGAAATTTGTCATGTATTCAATTGTCGCAAAGCATTTGGGCCTGCATGAGTATATTCGACCGGTGGATTTTTCTATTTGTTTCACTGCCAACATATGTCATTTTTACTATGGGTGCCTTCAATCGAATAATTAGTAAATTCAGACTGATGTTGAAAGAATGTTATGTGGGGATAATGCTGTGCTCACCTTTTGTTCTCTTCTTGTTGTTGGTGCTCATAAAACATGAGCATTTCAAAGATTCAACCGAACTCAGGTGTCCAGTAAAGTATTGTCTCAGTCACGGAGCAGCAGAACATATATAGGTAAGGTAGGGAAAATTGTCCAAAAAGTCCTAAATTTATTGTACAGTGGCCAATTTAGTCTAAGCCTTTTGATAAATTGGCACAATTGAAAAGTTTAAAACTGAATTATCCGCCGTACAATAAGTTAATGACTTTTTTGACAATCTTCTCTGTATAGGGAAGAGGTCAGTACTTTCCTATCACACATTGGTCTGGCTGCTCTCAACCCTTAGAGAGGAAGGATATGTATCATTTCCTTTTCCTCAATTATACATATAGTGGATGCTCACCTGGAAAATTGGCCATATTATGATTATTTTTCCGGGATTCGGATCCTCCCAATTCATAGGAGGACTTCAAGCATATGCCATGACAATAGAAATCTTATAAACCTGTTTATGTGGAGCGGATGAAGCTCCTCTACTCCTCGCGGTGTTCCCGTCATTGTCCAGGGTAGAGGTTCCATGTCCAATTAGAGCGTATAAAAAAACAAGCGAAAACATGCCGAGAATCATGTCCTAATCAAACTAAAAAATCGAACCATCTACTCAGCAATTCATGTTTTTTTTTTTGGTGAAAGTTACAAGTATTATAAATTATATGAAGTACGCGTTACAAATATATCTAATGACTCAAGAAGATGGAGATAGGAAGTTTCCATAAAGTAGCAAATACTCAGCAATTCATGTTTCACAATGCATATATTTAACATCATTCGATCATTCATTTGCCGACCGATCATGTCTCCATTGTTGTCGAGAGGAGGTGGATCATGGATTCACGTGGTTTACACAAAACCTCTAGAGGCTCCATTTTCGGCATCGAAAGCCCCTTCCCTTCGTTCATGTCGATCTCCTCTTCTCCATCCCTCTTCCACTCAAAGCACTGAACCAACGCCCCTAGCCCTAGCTCAATCACCCTTCTTCCCAAGTTAGCCCCCGGGCAAGCTCTCCTTCCGGCGCCAAAAGGAAGAAACTTGAAATTATCATTCTTCTCTTCCGTTTGATCACCTCTACTTCCAAATCTCTCCGGTATGAACTTTGTTGGTTCCTCCCAAAGCTTGGCGTCCCTATGGATGCTCCATAAGTTCACTAATAACATGGTGCCTCTGGGCACATGATACCCAAGAACATCGCAATCACTCGACGATTCGTGCGGCACTAAAAGTGGGGTTGGTGGAAACAACCTCAATGTCTCGTTGACGATCGCCTGGAGGTAATTCAGGTTCGGTAGGTCGTGTTCGGTGATGAGGCGGTCTTGCTCAATGTTGGCCTCGATCTCGATTTGGGCTTTCTTCAATGTATCTGGATTGTTCATGAGAAGAGACATTGCCCATTCTAGGGTAGTTGATGAAGTCTCCGTGCCAGCACCAAGCAATGTCTATATAAACATGTGAACACGAATTGGACATGTTCATGTAAATATCGAAAAAGCAGAAGTAGAATAAAACGCGATGTGATGTTCGCAGATAGTAAGCTTTGTACTACACCGAATCATTCAAAGTCCCTAATGAGAGTTGTAATTAGTCCCCTGATCTCCTGGTAAAACCTATGCAATTCATCTGTGCATCAGAAAGGTTATAACTGGGATTAATCTTAATTAAGATTAGGATTCCCAAGAATATCTTGCTTGTTTTGTGGGCAAATCAAACCCTTAACATTTGACTATTAACATATTTTGTGTCCCGACGATCGATCAGCATATAGAACCACACGTTCGACATTCTCACAGTAATGTGAGTTATACATGATTCTGAACCTATAAAAGGACTTTTTATAAGATCATAATACTTGTTTATTAGTCTGAATTGACCTAATTACATTAAGGCTTTCGCCCCTTTAGCCATAGTTAGAACTGCTTTCAATAGGTTCTGCTTGCTTGTAAAAAATGCTACCCAACGTTGACATGCCTGCACCTTCCAATGATATATGTCAAAATTCCAAAGTGAAACCTACGTCTGAACTGTCTTTGGCAGAAAAGAACAATCAAACGTTTCCACCAATCGACTTCACAGTTTATACTAATAGTCAAAATGCACATAATAGCTTGTCTTATTTAATATGCAGCATGCTTTCTCTATTAGAGTCAAGCGATAGGTGACGTGAAGTAGCTAATTGATGATATAAGATAACCTCGATTAACATTAATAAATTGGAAAATTTGTCAAAAAAGTCATAAACCTATTGCACTTTTACTGATTCATTCCTAAATCTTTCAATTTTGCTACTTAGGACTGAATCAACAACAAATCATAAAAAGGTTTAGGACTGCATCGGCAAAATTGAAAGATTTAAAACTGAATCGGCAAATCATAAAATGGTTTAGAACTAAATTGGTAAAATTGAAAGGTTTAAGACTAAATCAACAAAAGTGTAATAGATTTAGGACTTTTTTGACAAGTTTCCTTTAATAAATTCTACGAATGAAAGGACAAAAGCAAGCATGAGTACCATGATGACACCCTTGAGGGTTTGGTCTGTATAAGATTCTGGTTCCTTCTCTTGCAAGGATAACATAACATCAATCAATGTCATCATCTTCCTTTCTTTCCGGGTCAACTCCTTCCTCATCCCTCTAATTTCATCGATCAAATTCTGGCAGAACCTATCCGTTTTCCTCATCAACCTTATCATCCTCTTCTCGACGCCCTGAAAATCAACCCACTAAAAGATTGGTAAATAATCGCCTAAGTTTGCGTTCCCGTGAAGCTCCACGACCTCTTTTAACATGCAGCGGAATTCGGCAGCTTCCTCGCCGACGGCGTCCTTGCCGTAGTACCTCTTTCCCGCGATCATTCTCATCACAATGTTAAACGAGAGTTCTCTGAATTTCGATCTCATTTCGATCTTTGTCCACCTTTGGTTCGATTCATGGAATAGTCCTTTTAGTAGCAACCTTACTTCGTCGTGCCTGACAATAGGGATATACGTCGTGAACTCTTCAATATTTACATACAAAAAACCGACAAACGAGGAAAATTAACCATGTGATTTAGTATTTTTCCAATTCTACTCGTAATTAATTCGAAGAGAAACATCTAATAGTTTCATGCCATATGAAAACAACAAAATGATCCCCTACAGGCTTGCGAGGGTAATCATATGTTAAACTTCCCTGGGTTATAACGAAATTTGTATGTTTGATAGTCGGCCAGATACTCTTTAGATTTATTTTCCCAAAAGCCGAAAACTTGTCCTACCTAACATCTGATAACATGGCCATGCGGGTTGAGGAGAACATTTCCAATGTCGTGAGACGCCGGAGATTACGCCAATGATCACCATACGAGGCGAGTCCCATGGTGGTGGAGTCGTAGTTGAGGTGTTTCCCGGCAAGGGTGCGCGGCCGGTTGGCGAAAATAATGTCGTTCCTCGTGAAACATTCCTCGACCGCAGATGGGTTGGAGGTCACGAGGACTTTACGCACGCCGAATTTAAGCAACAAGACGTCGCCGTATCTCTCCGTGAGACTGTGTAGGGTTCGGTGAACCGGCTCTTTAAGCAGATGGAGATGACCTAAGATAGGAAGACCAGGAGGACTTGGTGGAAGCCGGTTCTTGCTTTTAGGGTTTGCATGCTTTTGGACGATTAGCTTCAAGATAAAGAGAAGGGGGAAAGTACAGAAAAAGAAGAGCAAGACTTTGAAACTCAACTCCTCCATGATGTATTTCGGATCCGCTCTATTCCCAAAGATTTATATTGCTCTCCGAACACAACCTCGTATATAGAATTCGTCATACACTTGTGTTCACTATAGCTATTGTCGGGTAGCATTTTGGCCTGCAAGAGTATATTCGACCGGTTGGTTTTGTATTCTCTGGTGATTGTTGCTGGTGCTCATAAGGATCTCCATATGACAAAAGATAGAAACCAAATAAATATGAACATTTCAAGGAGTCAATCGAACTCAGTTGACTAAGTCAAAAGAACATTTGTAAGGGACCGTACCAGTGAAAGCACGAGAATATTACTAAAAAAGTCTCAAATCTATTGGAATTGTGCCAATTAAGTCCATTTAGTTGGCTGGTGCTAACGTGGCAGAGCTGACACTGATGTGAATAACTTTTAATAATATTTCAATATTTATTGATTTTTTATTATATTATATTATATTTTTCCCTTTTTCCTTTTTCTTTTTCCCCCCTTCTTCCTCCTTGGGTCGCTGACCTCCTTGATAGCCAGCGACTGGCCACAACTGAGTGCCAGTGAGGGCCAACCTTTCCCTTGTGAGGGCTTGCCGTCGCCGACACTTAGCTATAGCCGGTCACCGGCCATTGCATGAATGCTACAGAAGACATCATTCTTGTGTTTCACCATACCATTGATTTGCTATTCAAGAGCAAACCCTTTTGTGATTATAGGCAGAACATGTATAGGTAACAAGTTAAGTGTGTAATGGTCTTGTTCATGTCCTTTTCCTTCAATTACATTGATGCTCACCTCAATAATTGTCCATACCATTGTTATTTTTCTGGGGTTTGGATCCTCTGAATTTAAAGGAGGGCTTCAAATTCTTTTAGGAGCCTATGCCATGACAAGAAAAGCCTCATAACCCTGTTCATTTGGAGGGAATCTTGGCGTTCCCGTCGGTGTGTAAGGTAGAGGGTCCCGGTCTGCTTGTATAGTGAAGTGAGCTCTTCACAGCGTCGATACATCAAACAAAAGTTCATAGATCAAAAGGTAGACGAAACTACTAATGATGTCATGTGACAGATCGTGTATTCGAATCACAACACTTCCCATACAAAATAAAATTAGGAATCTTGCCCGCCATTTTATAGATAGAGCCTTGACAACTTGCGAGCTTACGTAGGGATCAATACAAGTAGATGTTCGGGACACCTCATGTTGTAATAAAGAAAAAAAAATTGTGAAGGGTACAACTACTCCGCACGTTATATAGAGTGGAGAAATTATTCCAACAAGATATGCACGCATATTTGACAGAGGAAAATTTCCAATCAGTCCTAAACATATTGTAAGAATGTCAATCTAATCCTAAACTGTCTAATTTTGCCAATTTAATTCTAAACATTTGTTCGAAATTCCAATGTAGTCCTTCAAGGTCAGTTTTCTCTAGAAATCGTTGACGTGTGCCACGGCGGATGGCCAGTAATGACTAGACCTTCACGTCGGCAATCTCCTGCAAAAATTGACCTAAAAGACTACATTGAAATTTCGCGTAAAAGTTTAGGACTAAATTGGCATAATGAAAAAGTTTATGATTTAATAGGCACCCGTGCAATATGTTTATGACTAATGGGGTAATTTTCCTATTTTGTGGCTTTCAAAAAATAGAATAGTAAGTGAATATTTGTAAAAAGGTAATAAAAGAAAGAAATGAGTGCATAAAACAAAATATGGAAATTAAGAAGAAAGTGGAAGTTAGATAAGTGATAACTTATAGTAAAGGATAATGTAGTCAATTATATGAGGAAAAAATTGTCCAAAAAGTCTTAAATCTATTGCATTTTTTGCCAATTTAGTCCTAATTTTTTTTTAAAATTTTGCCAATTGAATTCTAAACATTTTTATACCTTGCCAATTAAGTCTATCTGATCAATTTTGACTAGAATTCGTTGACGTGGATGCGGGCCATCCTATGTGGCATGACCAGTGCTGATATGGACAATTTTTTATAATATTTTAATATTTTTTCAATATTTATCAATTTTCTAATTTTTTCTTTTTTCTTTTTTTCCCCTTTCTTTTTCCTTTTGCTAGTTGGCCTTGCCTTGGCAAGGGTCACCATCACTCGCCACGGGCGACACCCAGTGAGGCGCCTGGGCAAGGGCTAGCCTCACCTGATCTAGCGAAGCTCGCTTAGGCTAGATCTGGTAAGGGAAGCCGTCGTTGGGGCCTCGCCTATGGTGGGCAATGATGACCCTCGCCCAGGCGAGGCTAGCCGGCTCGGCCATCACCTGTGGCTAGTGGCCAGCCATCAGCAAAAGGAAGACGAAAGGAAAAAGAAAGAAAGAGAGAAAGAAAGAAATCGAAAAAAAAATTAAACTATCATTAAAAACTGTTCGCGTTAGTGTCAATGGTGCCACATAGGACGACCGACATCTACGTCAGTGAATTCTGACTAAAATTGGCCGGATGACTCAATTGGCAAAGTGTGAAAAGGTTTTATGACTCAATTAGCAAAATTGAAAGATTTTGGACAAAATTGACAAAAGTGTAATATGTTTATGAATTTTTGGACATTTTTCCCATCATATATGAGACCATTCCTCAAATCTCTCCCTCTCTATTGTCATACTTCGCAAAAATCCTTTGATTAATAAGGATAATTTTGCTCTCTTCAAAGTATGGAAGGACGTTTCGACGAAAAAAAAGTATGGAAGGACGTTTCTTACTAACTTTGCATGACTTGGTAAACTCTCCTTTTCCTTTTTCATTTCTATAATCGATTTTGTTAAGACACGACACTTGATAAACAACTAAATGATGAAATTTTACTATTCAAAATGCACTCATTGCCCTCGTAATATGTAGAATTAATGCTTCAAAAATTGAATATTTTCTTATTTAGTATGCTTCACATGTGCTCTGAAAAACTCGTTAGCAAGATCCTTATACATTGAGAAGTAAAGGGGAACAAATTGAAGTTAAGGGCGATTGAACAAACACATTTTGATATTGAACCACTTCATCATTGGTCCACAAAATTTTGAAGGAGAAAAAAAATGAAGCGTCATGCAACATCTATTTATCTCTCCACATAACAAACTAAACCCGAAAAAAAAAAAAAAAAGGTTTCTACGTCAAAGAATTCTTAATAAAAATATGATAATATAACATGAGATGAAAGACAAAATCGTTATTTAGAAGTAAACTGAATTTCTAGCACTTCAAATCCCGCATAATTTCTTAAACGTTTAGCACTTTCCAAACTTGAATTTTTCTATTTCTTATTTTTTGTAAGTTAGTCTTTATTGTTTTACAAAAATTTGAATTCATTTTCCAAATTAGACCAAATTTAAAAAAAAAAAATTATACCAAAACGCTTAGACTACTTATTAGTTTAGCAATATTACATGAAAATTCTATTTGTTTATTTTTTTTTTGTAGTGAAATTCGATGTCAATTATTTTCTCCTTAAAATGTCATCAATTGGCACAGATTTATCATATTAAATTCACACGATTACTTCTCTTGGTTACGTGGGAGAGTGGGAGTTTCCATGGAGAGATTTACCGAAGAAGTGGGGCCCTCATTTTACAAGAAAGAAAGCATGCATCTCCAACCTAATCTAACTGCTGAAAAAAAAAACAAAAACCTAATCTAACTACCCACGTCACGTGAAGAGAGCCCCCGGGTTGCGTGAGTGCACGAGACTCTGTCCTAAATTGCACTCGATGCAACTCCCATCTTGCATTTTGTCGAATTCTTTGTTAAAATTGGGAAACCTATTGCATTTGTGCATTTTCTTGGAGTCACCTCGAGAGCAACGACATCGTAACGAAATATTAACCACGCCAATAGATATTAGTCAAATCGTACGTATTCCAAGAAGATTTTCGAGCATTTCATTGACGGAAAATAGAAAGACGAAGAGAAACTAAGAGGGTAGACTAAGGTAAGTTGTAGTTGGGAAACGATATCACGTCATGCAGAAAATTACATGTCACATTGGTGAAGCGGTTGTTTTTTTTCAGAGGGCGAGTGAGATGGCCATGGTGAGGCGAGCGGTCCGACGGCGACGGAGGGGCGGCATGACTTGAGGCGGATTGGGGGGAGGGATCTAGGGTTGGGTGTGGTTTTTGTGCAAATTCCTTCACAAAACAAGGATATTTTTGGTTTATTAAGGGATAACTTTACCGTGCAAATCTACCCCTATATTTAGAAGATCTCAATCCTTTCTTTAATATGCCGTCAGCAAACCATATGGATGTATAACAAAAAAAAGCTTCTCCCCCAATCTTTTCTTCTTTCTACGCTTGTAATTGGGATTTTTATGCAATACGTTTCTTTTTTTT
>BCNH02000005.1:17849416-17878634 GCA_001662345.2 Metrosideros polymorpha var. glaberrima
ATTCGATCCAAATACGGAGATTAGGAGTGGGGCCCACATGATGGGAATCTCAGTAACAACCAACCTCCTCTCCCCAAATTGCAAAATCACATAAATAAATAATAAAAAAAAGGCAAAAAGCGTCTTCTTTTCAAGAACCCAAAGAAAACAAATAATGAAAATAATCTTAAATATGTCGAAATTAGTCTGCAAAATTGGAAAAAAAAAAAAAAACAAGGTGATAACGAGCTTTTAAGTTATTAAATGAATATTCGACACCCAACAAAAATATGTGATATTTTTCATATAATAATGTAAAATATCAGTGTGTAAAAATATTAATGATAAAATGAATTCAATTTTCTTTTTTCTCTGCCTGTCTTTCTTCATCATTCTTTTTCTTACACAACATATCTTCTTGTGCAGCTTTTGTCCCTCCTAACCTCCCACTGCAACTCCTCTCTCTCTCTCTCTCTCTCTCTCTCTCTCTCCGCTGATAAAGAAGAGATCGGACGATCGCAGTAAGCTTTTCTCGCCATAGCTACGTAGCTCGACAGCGAGCATCACTTTCCAGTCTTCTTTTTCTTCTTCTTCTCGCTTCCGGCGAGTCTCTGCAAGCTCTAGTTTAATTCACATGCTTGTTTTGCCTCTCTCTGTTCATGGCAGCCGGAGAATACCCACCAGAGGAAATGATGGGGGAGACGACCGCGTGCTTGGACCCGAACGCCCTACCCGCGCAAGCGGAGGACGTAACATTTTCGCAGGCAGATCGCCATCATCAGCAGCAGCAGAAACTCGCGGCTTCCACGGTGGAAGAGGTTGATCTTCATCGCCATTATCAACAGCAGGAGCTAATGGGCTTCGCAGGTGAAGGCAACGACGTCGATGATCGACGAAGCATCTCTCGCGTCGCTCTGGGAGAAGGGTTTCATCTGGTCGGCTCGGGTGACGGTGATTATGGCGGTATGAATCAGGTGTTGCCTTACGATGCTGGTCAGTCCTCCGCAAACTGGAACTACGCGGCTCCTGGAACGGAGGGCTTGACCCACGATCATGATGGCCACCACGACATCATGGGCCAGCAAGTCGCCGATGCCTTGCAATTTCTGCAAAGTCAAGCCCCTCAGAACTTCGGCGATGGCGGTCCTTCAGACATCTTTGCCTCGGCGCCGGCGGCAGATATTATCAATCTCTTCCGCTTGGCCCAATGCTCCTCGTCCTCTTTGCTTCCCAGCTCGTCGTTGTCCTTCGCAAACCCTAGCTCGCCAGCGCCGCCCCTTCTCTTCGATCCGCTCATCCATCTGAGCAATTTGCAGCCACAGCCCCCGTTCATGAGGGAGCTGTTCCAGTCTCTGCCGAGCGGTGGAGTCTGCGGGTACAATGACTTGCCGATCGCCGGCTCGTCGTCGTTGTTCAGCGGCGGCAACAACATCGAGAGAGGGGAAACCGAAGGAGATGGGGGAAACAATCTAGGGATGACGATGATGTACTGCGAGGAGGATGGGGGCCATCAGTTCGTGGAGAACGATGATGGGGTTTTCAAGTTTGGGAGCGAAATGTTGGCGGACATGGACGGTTGCCATGTCAAGGTTAAGATGGGGAAGAGGAGGAGAGGGAAGGTGACCAAGCCTTATACTACTGAGAGGGACAGGAGGTCCCAGATCAATCACAAGTACGACGCCTTGAAGAAGTTGATCCCAAGCCCTACCAAGGTGTGGCACTCATCATTCGAATGCTTTGCTTCTTTGTTCAATTCCCATTCATAGATACGGTATCAAATTGGGTCGTTGCCGTCGTCATCGTTCTTGCATTCTATGCCTGAAAATGTGGTGAAACTTGGAAGTTCTACTTGTGCCCTACCGAGGTGTTTTACTCAATGCTTTGCTTCTTTGTTCAATTCCCATTTATAGACACCAAATTGGGTCGTCGCCGTCGTCGTTCTTCTTACGTTCTATGCCTGAAAATGTGATGGAACTTGGAAGTTTCTACATGTGGGTCAAAATGGGGAAAGGGATGGCTGATCATGGAACCGGAATGGAGCTCTCACTATCTTAAGTTTCTGGTCCTATGGTTGGACCCTAACACTGAAATCTTCCTAAAGAAGGGGGGGAAATGGGAATGACAGAAGGCATGCTTCTTCTTTCTTGATTTTTGGACTTTTGCTGGAGAAGATGGTCTGGCCCTATCTTGCCGTGCTCTTCTCCTCTTCAGTTCTATTCCCCTATTGTCTTTGAGTTCATTTTTAAACCAGGCCAAGAGCATATGTACTTGTTACCTTTTATAGCTGTCATGTTGTACCGAGGATCAATTTTTTTTCCCACTTTAAATGGGACATCTTTAGGACTTGTTCCGCGCTATTTAGTGACATTGTCCAATTTAATTTGCCGTATACCCTGCGTAGAGTATTGATCATGATTATTTAGGTTCTAAACTATAACAGTGCTTATGGAAGTTAAGAGTTCTCCTCCCAATGCGAAATTGGTTATGCTTGCTTTTTGGGAAAATTTTATTTTGTTGTGCAATTGTTTGTGTTTGTGTACATGAAGGGTGATAGGGCATCCATTGTGGGAGATGCCATTGAGTACATCAAGGAGCTCTTGAGAACTGTCAACGAGTTTAAACTGCTTGTGGAGAAGAAAAGATGGGGGACAGAGACAAGCAAGAGGCAGAAGGTCGATGAGGAAGGCTTTGATGGGGAGATCTCCATAACCCGACCCCCGGGCAACCCGGCTGATCAGTCCTTCAACAAGACTCTGAGGAGCTCTTGGCTCCAGAGGAAGTCGAAGGTGACCGAGGTGGATGTCCGCATAATCGACGACGAGGTCACGATCAAGCTCGTGCAGCGGAAGAAGATCAATTGCTTGCTGCATGTGTCTAGGGTTCTTGATGAGCTCCAGTTGGATCTCCACCATGTTGCTGGTGGCCACATTGGTGAACACTACAGCTTCCTGCTCAATACCAAGGTCGGTGGGGCTTTCCTTTGTCCGAACCAATTCTCAAAACTAATTTTCTTTTGTTTATTCAATATGACAAGAAAAAGTTAACTCTTGAAGGATTAGCCCGTGTAGCACAAATCTTTGTCTCCTTCTAATGTTCAATTTTCAGATCTATGAAGGTTCGACAGTGTACGCAAGCGCGATCGCAAGCAAGCTCATAGAGGTTGTCGACCGGCAGTATGCAGCAACACCAACACCGTGCAGCGGCTACTAGGGTTTGACGAGGTGGAGAGGAGAAGAAGATGGTGGTATTGGATGAATGATGCTGCTTTGTTATCTTTAGATACTGACACTAATACGTAGTTACAGAATAAACATAGTAGGAATCAAGTACTGCTGTTCGGCCATAAGAAAACAAGCACTGCTGCAATGTCCCTTTCCCAGTCTCTTGCGGTGATTTCTTTGATACTTGCTGGATGCTTTGTCGAGTATTTTCTGAATCCTTTTCTGGGTCCTTTTCATTTCGTTAGCATCCACTGATCTTGGAGTTTACAGTTTGCACAAGTTGTGGTAGTCATATTCATAGAAACAACTAGGTTTCATGACTTTGCCCGGATTTAGACTCGCCTTTTTGCTATCGAATCCATCGTCGAAATTAGATTTCGTCCACACAAACGTTGAGATCATTTCACCTATACAAGTAGCTGAGTTTAAAGTTGCAAAAAAAAAGACGGAAAAGCAATCTTACAAAACCCTAGACACATGAGTTGGAAAATGCCGAGTCTTTCCTTCTAGCTGCAGCCTAAATATTGAGGTTTACACAACCATCTATTTTTCTTCAACTATATATATGGGAAGAGAGATTTACGCCGATAAGATTGTTAACAGAAGAAAGTTCAGCAAACCTCGATTCGTTTACAGTTGTTGTTCTGTTTTATGTCGGCCCTATCAGCATTTCGAACAATTACGTATCAGTAGATTCTCTTGAACCGGGCCAATCTTACCACGAACAAGCCTGCTTCATCATTTTCTCGACCAAAGCTGGTTTCATCATTAAGCCATCGCTCAAGTTGAACGTGTTGTTTGCTGATCCACACAGTCCCGAGTCTCGTTTGATCATCTTTAATTCGCCAACCGAATGTTAAAAGAAAACAAAATTCCTTGATTACCTATGTAGGCGATGAACTGAACAAAGACTCGGAAAAAGAAGGATAGCTTCTGTACATAAGCTGCATCAGGAACCTGATCATGAAGAATCTTCTTTTCGTGCTAACCTTGATGTTTAAATGCAAGTAACAAGACGTCAATATGAATATCCTATTCCATCTGTTTCAAGAAAGCGGAACCAACTTCTCTATTATCTAGATTGCCCTCTAACCACCCAGATACAACAACTTGAGAAAGTTGCGTCACGGGCATTCGATACTTGTCGCATTTACTTGCAGCATGTTTTCTGCCAGAAAGGAGAAAGGTATTAGAGAAATGTGTTTGGACAAGCAAAATATAGCTAAATCAACTCAAATCAAAGACCCCAACATGGCAAAGCACGTCCTTTTGTTCGATATATTTTCAGTTCTACTCACAGCTACAACTCTATGGACTGCTCATGGAGAGGAAAATCTATGTGGAATTCTAGCAGTATAAACTAACACAAGGAGACAAAAATCACTTGCAAAATGGCAAAGCATGTTTTCTGCCAGAAAGGAGAAAGATATTAGATAAACGTGTTTGGACAAGCAAAAGATAGCTAAAATGAACTTAATCAAAGACTCCAAAATGGCAAAGCACGTCCTTTTGTTCGTCATACTTTCAGTTCTACTCACAGCTACAACCCTATTGACTGCCTATGGAGAGGAAAATCTATGTGGAATTCTAGCGGTATATAGACTAACACAAGGAGAAAGATATTACTTGCAAAATGGCAAAGCATGTTTTCTGCCAGAAAGGAGAAAGATATTAGAGAAACATGTTTGGACAAGCAAAAGATAGCTAAATCAACTTAATCAAAGACCCCAAAAGGGCAAAGCATGTCCTTTTGTTCGATATACTTTCAGTTCTACTCACAGCTACAACCCTATTGACTGCTTATGGAGAGGAGAATCTATGTGGAATTCTAGCAGTATAAACTAACACAAGATGCATGGTACAAGCAATCAAAGCGGTTTGAAACCCAGACCCCATCTGTCAAAGCATCAGAAATCACTCAAAACTGCATCAAGGAAATTCAAAAACTGGGCAAAAGATTGTTTTGCAAAAAGACTAATAATTATCGAGCATATCTTGTTAGGCATAGTTTTCGGAGAGATGTTGGAATGCTCTGAGAAAGGTTAAAGCTCCCTTTGCATCAGCCTACAGTGATACTTTCCTTCTGTTATCTCCCATTATCTCATCTGATCAAGTTGTAAGAAATTCTAAGGAAGGCAGAGCTCCTTCATTTCTCTGCCCTTCCACATTTTGAATGCCCCACCCACCTATAGAACCAGTCTATAATCATTGAACGCCCACTCAAAACACTTCCTCAAGCAGTGATTTATTGGAATACCCATAAATAATCACTTCCTTGAACATATGAAGTCGCCCATTTATGCCCGTGCAAGGAATTTCGCTAACTACAAAATATCATCGTCACACTGATTTAGATGGGCAAGAGCAAAATTTAAGATGACTACAATGTGCATCCCATAAAAAAGACTTAAATGCATCAATCGATAAAACAAACGAGGATAAGAAAGAGCATCGAATCATAGCAGCTGGACAAGTAGCTCACCTATTGTATGTATTTGGGGATTTCGCCTTTTCGCAACAGGGAGAGAGAATACTCCGCGACATCCATGAGGTCTTCAATGTTGTGGAGGGATCTCTCTTCGGCACCATGCATGAAGATGGCTTTTGCCTCGGCCTTCTTAGATAGCCTAGCAGCTAAAGTAAGAGGCAGGCTCGACGAATTCAGGCTTCGCAAGATTTGGCGATAAAGAGAGAGCACCTGCCCCCTGTTCCTCGCAAGATCCTCAGCCGTCGCCCATATTAGACCTTTCACCATGTCTTGGCACTGACCAACAAACAAAGAGAAATATGAATACTCAGTGCTTGCGGGTGAGACAACAAGTTCTTGCCATTCTCAACTTTCTTCACTTCCATCGAACACCAGCACACTCTCACTAATTCACCACTCGATGCAAACGACATGGCCATGCAATACAACCTTTCCGAAGAAAGCGATAAAGTAACTACTTCAACTATGAACCAAAGATTCCGGCAAGAATCGTCTCACAGGACTTTTGTCGAACACTTGTCAGACAGACGGCAAATTCACTGCGGCATCTACATCTACGGGACAACCACCCACGAAACTGAAGGGTACGAAGGAACGAGTAAAGAAAGCAGAAAACGACGAGCCTTCCCAATCAACATCATGTCAAGTTCAGCAAAGGAAGTATGAGAAATTGCGAAACTATAAAGAGCGGCATTGGGTGAAGGGGTTTACGCGAAAAGCTCGAAGGTGCCGGTTCGGGAGCGATCACCGGACTTTCAATCACCGGTGAGCGACGCGGTGCGCTGCTCGCGGCGGCCGGCGACGGAGCGGTGACTGGCAGTTGGTGCGCCAAAAATTCTGGAGCTGCCCGGTCCAGTCTAGGATTATAGGAGGAGGTTCAAAGTCTTAATAAGTTTCAACAATAAAGAGTCCAATTTAATAAATTTGTAATATTTTTTTTTCTTCATGACTCTTGATTATAATTGTACATATTTTAAAAGTTTACTTTCAGGCAAAAACTTGTCCACTAATAAATTCAATAGATGTTGGCTCCATCCACATTTTTAATGACATTTTTTTAATAATGGAAGGTTTGTGTAAATGTATAGATTGCCATGTGAGATGTGTGAATAATGTCAATAAATATCATTATTTCCTTAAAAAGTTCCAAAAAAGGAGATAATCGACAAGAATTGGCTATATATAAGGTAAGATCTAAGAGTATGTAGTATCAAATGAATACTCTATTAGACACGTAACATATATAAAGGAAAAAGTCAGAAAAAAAAACCTCTAAGCTATGCCCACTATAACATAAAAACCACAAACTTCTTATGACATTTGTTAGATAATTTTTCAACAAAAACTATCGTTTTTATTTCACTTAAGCCACGTGGGTGTTATGTCAACACTGTTTGCTTTCTAGTGTCCATGTAAACAGATTTTTTTACAGTTTTCATTGACAGAATTTTAACGGAGGGTAAATGTGTCGCCTAGGTATAAGTTTGGGATTTTTTGTCTCACGAAAAAAGTTTATAGTAAATATGTCGCTGTGGACATAATTTAGAGTTTTTAATTTAGGGTTTTGGTGGCTTTTGCCCTATATATATATTGAGTTCATTTTCCGATCTTCATCTTTGAAATAAAATAGAAGTATCTTATCATAACTTCTAACTTGATCGTATTTTACACAGGAAGCAATTGTGCTAGTTATTACTATTTTCATCTATTCGAACTTGGAAGAAACAGCACACTCTTTTATGTGTTCAATGAATAACAATTAACAAAACATTGGCATATATTTAGAGAGAGAAAATAAAGGTTTCGATTTTTACTTTCCGTGGATGAGAGAGCATGTTTTAGATTTGGGAGATTTTATTCTTATTTTATCAATTTCCATCTTTGCTCATTGACTACAGCTCATACTTAACGTTCACCTTAAGTAAATTGGCATGAACTTCAATTAATTTTTTTTAAAGAAAAGTTTGAATTTAAAGCTAAAGATGAGATTACCTTCTATATAACAGATATTAAGGAATGGCGCCACTTTATCCTTCTCTAATTAGCAGCTATAATAGTGCCACCGCTAATTAAAAAGTCATGTAGACATTGGTCCTTAGTTTTACAACCATATATTGTATGACTTTTGTGGAGCACTATATATTGTCGGAGTGCCAAGTGTTCTTAATAATAGCTATTCGTCCATGTGTATTGTCAATTGTCATCCAAAGTCACTACTTGTTAATCATGACCCAATAGCCAACAACCCACTAAAAAAAAGGCCTATACGATGTAAAAAAATTATTCGAGCGAGGGATGGATTTTAGAGAATTCAAATTTGAATACTTTGTACTCATCCTCTCTTCCAATCACTGACTTAAAGCATAGAATGGTCAATCCATATGTTTTAACCAAGATTTTTGTATTGCAGATTAATTTTTGGAGCTAACCTTTGGTTGCAAGGTGGTCCCTAACTTCCCCCCTTCCCTTCGGAGCTGTTCTCAAATGGAATCCTAGCCGAAGATAACGAATAGTTAAATAGGATGGTGTATGCCTATTTCTCAAGTTCGATCCTCGCTGAAGAAGCCGAACCCTCAATAGAGCACATATATAAGTCTTCGATTCGACTCATCTGAAAGATTTTATATCCTATTCAATCCAAAAATTCAAAAGATCATATCAATATTTATTTCTCCTCATTTGAAATCTAGGTATACTTTGAAAATTGAGTTCATGTTCTCGACATCATCACGATAGTAGATCACATTTCGACAAAAGATGTGAATTTTCATTATGACCAATGGTTGTAAACGACGGATCGAGTTCACCAATTCTTGTCACATCACCTTGGAAAAACAAAAGGTTAGCAATCCAATGGCCACATGACATGCCCAGCACAAGCCACCACCAACTTTCCTACACTTACAAATGCGCAACAAACACGAGCGAATACATTGTATATTGACCCACTACCACCACCTCCTCGCGCCTCTCTCTCTCTCTCTCTCTCCTTCCTTCCTTCCTTCCTTTTCAATACCAACAAGCCCCGAATAGTCGTGGCGTCGGGAGGGGTATTTAGCAAAAAGAAAACAAACCCACCAACCCTCGTCGCCACCCGCTGAATCCTTGCGCTCGAAGAGCACTAAAAAACTCGAAAAGGTGTGACCTTTGACGACGGTGGATCCCGGAAAAGCTCTAGCCTTTGTTGGGTTGGCGAGTAATGGCTTCGAGGTTGTTGTGGGCTTCCAGGGCCGCTTCGTATCTCAGGATCTCTGTTGCCCACAGGGGCTTCTCTACCGGTGAGATGAGGACGCTGCCTGTCTTCTTTTGATACTCTGTTGTCGTGATGTTCTGATCATAAGCTGGTTCGTAGATCCGAAAAGAGAGATTTGGTTTTGATTGTGCGTGGCAATGAAGATCTTGTTCTTTTGTGATGTGGAGAATGATGGTGTTGCCTGTGTAATTTTTTTTTTTTTTTTGCGAGAAAGGACCGATTTTGAGGAGGATTTCGTGGCGTTCTTGATTTGATTTGCTGTGCTGTTGGGTTTGTTCACTGCAGAGACCTGTGGATTCTGGGTTAAATTTGTTTCTTGAAAGTCACATCATGCTTATTTTGCGAAGTGTATGGACGAGCAAAGCATTGGCAGATCTCAATATTCGAAAAGTGGTTTCCTTTCAAATGACATTTGGTTAAGTATGTCGGAAGATAACTTGTTGGTGTTTATTGATTGGGCTTTGATTTTATCCTCTTTTTTTCAAGGAAAAGTATTGAGGAGCACCTCTGATTAATCGTGATAGGCAATGTTTGATCCTGAAGGATCGTCTGTCAATGGTTAATTTCGATAAGTAATGCTTGATCCTGGAGGTGATTGTCATTGGAGGGTAGTTATCAAACAATAATTAGCATAAGAAGATGCTAATGGTTTTATGTATAGCGAAATCAATCCGACCAATGGACGTTAAAATTGAAAAAAGGGCAGTAGTTGGCGCGAACACAGTGTTTGATATCAAGAAATGGGATATAACCTTGGTTTAGATCAGGATCATCCTGAGGGTGATGGTCAGCTAGTAGCCTACTTGATGAGCAGTTTCATCTAGTAAAAGTTAATGTAGTTTTTTTTTTTTTCAAATGATCAGCTAGTGCGTTGTGTAATTTAAGTTCAAGTGATTGACAGACTAGGAAGGCTATTCCTTTATTGTTACTCTTAGTAAAATGCCGTTTCTTTGCCAGTTGATTTGTAACGGAGTGCATGCTTTTCATACTATTGACTTGGCAACTTGCACAATGTAGATTTTTATTTTTGTCTTTTTGTAGGTTATTAACGTGCTCCAGCCTTGACAAAGTTCAATTCAAATGCTTTTGGTCTGAACTTTTAACATCATTCACGTGTATGTTGGGAGTGCTCGCACAAATTTGATATTCCAACATTTCGTGGCTTTCTATATGCTGAATTCTTTTCTGCCCTATTTTCCAGCTTGTCCAATTTCCCACATTAAGATTTAAGGTCAAAAGTGAGAGAAAGTGCAATTCATGTTTTGATCAACTTGTGGCAACAGTGACAATCTTTGCCGGATTCGTCACTGTGGTTCTTAGCTTCCTAGTTCTTCCACTCATGCCTTTTTTTTGTACCACAGTTTTGAAAGATCTGAAGTATTGTGACTCCCATGAGTGGGTGAAAGTCGAAGGCAGTTCTGCGACGGTTGGCATCACTGATCATGCTCAAGATCATTTGGGTGATGTTGTGTTCGTCGAATTACCAGAAGTCGGGGCACCTGTGACCCAAGGCGAAGGTTTTGGCGCGGTTGAAAGTGTCAAGGCCACCAGTGATATAAACTCCCCCGTTTCAGGGAAAGTTGTTGAAGTCAATGAAGAACTCAACAATTCTCCTGGCTTGGTAAGTTTCCTAATGCTCTTCCTCTACTTTTGACACTCTTGAGTTTCAAAACTTTCTCGTTCTTTTAAGATGGAATGCTAGTTGGACATAAAGGTTGAACTAAATTTAATTTCTCTCTGAGCTTCTGTTTAATTTCTCTCTGTGTATATGTCTTGGAGTTTACCTTTCTATATCTGTTTACACTCCATGGAACTTCCGGCCTTTCTCATTAGTAATTCTGTTTCTATCTCTTCGCTGATGCGAGTTTTACTGATCTTTAGGTTAACTCAAGCCCATATGAGCAAGGATGGATCATAAAGGTTGAAATAAGCGACGCGGGTCAACTGAGCAACCTGATGGATGCTGACAAGTACTCCAAGTTCTGTGAAGAGGAGGATGCGAAGCACTGAGTGAATTCTTGACCTGAGCACCCTACTGATGTCAAATTCCGCAATGAATTGTTTTTCTTCCTACGCCTTTTCGTTTCTTTCCTGACATTTATTTCTGAATGCATTTTGTCTCGAGTTTCCTTAAAGCATCTATTCCGAGAGATTGATTGGTATCATTTGGATTTCGATTTGGGCTAAAGCAGGTAGAGTCCATTCACTTCATGCCAAAAGTCTTGCTAATTGGAGAGAAAAATATTAGATTTGACATGTTTGAAAAGTTAAGAGCGTCTAATGCCGCAAATGAGTACTACTGATATGAATCCCAAGCTTGTCACTAACTCTTAGTACTTCGAGTATAAAATGACTGATCGGGTTCGAGAAATATCCAAAGAAAGGATTGTATCTTTGATAAAAGAATCTCCATTGTGTTGATGCCGAAGATTTGATTTAGTTCTAAGAGGTCCTGGGAGCAAAATTGGCATGTCCATTGCCTTCTTTTAAGGTGCATCCACAGCTGATGAAGTACAGAATACAATAGGCTATCTAGGAGTGCAGGGTCATCGTGTCGCGTCACGCCATTCTATATCTATGTTTCCAGTCATGTCATTTCTGTATTAGTTGTAGGTTTTGTACATCAAATCTGTGGCGCTCTCGAATTGTGTTCTCGTGTTGTGTCAAGTATCAATGGCCCCACTGTGATGTTGTAGGTAGATGAAACGGAACTTCTGAAGGTAAACTCAATCAAGACCCCCTTCCTTTATTTATTCAAACGCTTGTGATACAAGAGAGCTAAAAGCTAATTGCATCCAAAGGGACTTGCAGCAATCAGTATAAGGGCGGTATCTCGTATACATTAAACTGCAACGCCGCTTGTTGAGCTAAGAAATCGTCTGTCCAACGCAGAAAACGACTTTGTCATGAACTCAGCGAAGATGATGCCTGGTAGAATATGAACAGGTCCTTCTGTGAGCGACAGGGAGATGCAGTTGAAGCAAACAGAGAAGTGACAGAGCATGAAGGATGACATGAATGAACCTCAGCGTTTCTTTCGTCGCTTTTCGGACTTTACAGCGGATCGTTGGGAGGCCGAGGCGCTGATGAGCTTCGTAGCGATGACAACCGGAGAAGCCTGCGAAAACGCACACAGAGAGCGAAGTAATCTTTTCGCCCAAAAGGAAAGTCTATATTGTTTGTTTATGCCAAAGTGCGAGGATAGCGACATAATTACGCACCATAATAAACTCCATCGACTTCAAGCACATCAATCTGCAATAGAATTTGCCACGGAAACATCACATGGCCGTCAATGAAGGTGCGAAAAAATCTTTTAACATAAAGCATGCCGGGGGAGACATCGATGGTGATTAATTTAGCATGATGATATGCTAATGCAGCTACTTCTCCCAACACACGAAAACTCCATGTCAATCTGAGCTTCTACTTCTCTTTTGTTCTTTGGCATAAGAGCTTCTACTTCAGTCAGAATGCTTCTGTACTGGTTTGATTGGTCCAGGATCACATATGCTCAGGCAGAGAACCACTACCTCCCCAATTCGACTGCATCCACATCATACACACACGCACACATTGAATCAATGAAATTCCCCATGCCATCTTCTCCCTTATCAATCTTGTCCACCACGGAGTCTATGCTGCATAGATTCTCCGAAAGAACACAACATCTAAAACAACAGAAAACGAGCGGTGTGGATCATTACGTACAGGGACTTGGAGGCCAATCTCTCGGATGCTGTCCATGAGGTCCTTCACTTTGACCGGATCATTCGCCCTCGTTCGCATCAATGGCCTCCTGATCTTGCCCAGCGGCAGCTCCACTATCGCCGGCCCTCCTCCACCTTGGCCTTGGCTTCGACTCTGACCCGGAGCAGCCCCTTCAAAATCCAAACGCACCCAGAAGAAAAAAAAAGGCACTTTAGCAAATTTGATTCACGGACTCGATCAATCAAAGCTCGTCCACAAGAGTCTGTGACCCGTCAGCAGATGCAGACGGCGACCGAGTGAGCGGGTGGTTGCAGATTCACCGTTGGATGAGGCGGAGGCGGCGACGGAGAAGCTCCTCCATCTGCTCGTCGTCGGGAGTTGCAGCACGAAGCTCGCCATTCTCTCGACTCTCACGAGCTTTCCTCTCGTCCGATCAACCCCCGAACGGAACCTGACCAAGAAGACCCCGTGTACTTGAAATGTCATTCGAAGACGAGAGGACTAGGATTGGGCAAGCGTGCGTATTGGGTCTTCTCACGTGGGCAATGTGGACTCGCGGGACTGTCGTGCGCGCATGTGAAAGTTGTGGACAGCGTGATCTTGTCCCGGTCGACATGGTTCGAGAACACGATATGAAAAGGAAGTGGAATTCATTGAGTGAGGTCTGAATTCGACTTGATACAATACGATGACTTCGAAATCGACCTGAATTACGCACGCTTTTCGCTATTTTTCGATGAATGACAGCTTTTTTTTGTTATGCACTAGAACATTTTGACGACGAGGCAAAACCGATGCGAGCAATTCGACATCTCAAAAGAAAATGGTATCTGTGTTAATGTGTTAATTGGGGTCTTCATGTGTTGAGCCAAGCTATTTGTCAGTTTTAATTGAGGGTAAAAAGCTATTCATGGGTCTAAGTTAGTTCCATTCTCATATTATCGTGCCCGATTTGAACAACTTAACTCATGAAGTCAATCTTGAATATTTAATTACTTGACCAGAAGAAGTTCTGAATTTATCATAGCCGCTAAAATTTTATTTGTTTTGATTGTGCTCATGTAATGTATGTTTCTAAAATCACTTGCATTCTTAATTGGGCCTAGACTCGGGGTTGTGCAGATTAGGTTAAGACAGAATCAAAATCAATCTAACTGAGACCTTTATCGAATTGAGTTCGAGCTTTGGTACCGATTGCCTAGTTAGAATCTAAGGGACTAAAGTGACACAAAATTGTCTTTAGGGGGCGAAAAATAAGAAGTTGATGAAATTTCAAGGGGCCTAGCAAAAAAATCGACGACGATATCGGCCATTGCTAGTGAAGCTGCTACAGTTACACCTCCACGGTCCCGCACAGAGTCCATCAATGGCTGCTCTCTGCTCCTTGGCTCTGCTTCGGTACTCTCTCTCTCTCTCTCTCTCTCTTCAATCTCGATTGCAATGATGAGGAAAGCTCCTTGCTCTCTGCTACTGAATGCGATCGTTCCTCTGCAAATTCTTTTCGTTTCAGGAGCTGTGGAGCAGGTAGCGTCAAGGCATTTGCGATTCCCACAAGCAGCTCCTCTCGACCTCTCGCTTCCGTCAAGTTCGTTCCTCCGCTTCGCTTCCAGCCCCGTCGCAGGTGCTTTCGTCGTTCTTAGATTGGGCGCCGGCTAGATTTCTGCTGTTTCCTACTTGTTTCTTCGCTGTGTCGGAAGTGGCAAAAGTGGCTTCTTTTTTGAAAAGTTGGGGATAGAAGCATGGTCTTCCTTAGAAACCCATTTGATTGGGGTTGTTTCTCATATTGTTACGATGATTTGATTTGGCAAGAAAACTCACGAGGAAAAAAGAGATAATCTTGTTGTGTCTGTAGGGCTTCACTGAAGAAGCATGTTGCTCTGTCCTGAGCTGAGACTTCAAAAAATGTATGTTGTTTACTTTACCATTTCAATTTGCTGAGGCCATTTTTCCCAACCCGGTCAATAGGATTTATCTTGTGGGAATCCTGTCTTTGCCCGAGCTGTAGATTGTAGTCTCTTGCTTTTCCGGGTGGGGCAAATTTGTTTCTTTCTACTGATGGCAATACCCTTGATGTCCCTCTGAAATTGTTTGTATTCCTAGATCTTTTTGTGTCAAAGCGACAAGCAGTGAAGAAGATGCTGCCAGAGCAGCAAATGCGGTTGCTGACACAGGAGCTCCGACCATGTACGACGTGTTGTGTTCTGACTGATTCAAACTGGTCCATTTCGATATTTATGATAATTTTTTTGTGCTTAATTTGGAAGCCGATCCTGAGTTTGCCTCTACCTTTCTTTTTCAGATTCGACAAGATCATAGCTAAGGAGATTCCGTCAACCATTGTGTATGAGGATGAAAAGGTCCTAGCTTTTCGAGACATTACTCCTCAGGCTCCGGTTCATGTTCTAGTTATTCCAAAAGTCAGAGATGGCCTTACACAGCTAGGAAAGGTTGGCTATGGTTCTGTTGTTTACCTATGGATATCTCTGATGTTATCTGTGCATATTGGGACGTGTGCTTACTTAGCTTACATGGACTTACAGCATCCAACATAAGATGTCCGCAATCGCATCAATTCACTTTCCTTTCTATGTAATAATTCGTCTTAATTTCATAGCTGATGGGTTGCTGTACAACATAATGACAGCTAAGTGAAGTCATATGTGCTAGGAACTTTTGTCATCTTGGGATTTCACTGAGAGTTATAAAGTAGATTCTGTCTCAAGGAGTTCTAATAGTAAGATTACCAAAAGTTCCAGTCTAGAGAGGGAGAGGGAGATACTAGAAGGCACTTTATATCATTTGAGATGGTACGGCTATTCTTGAGATGAATCATGATTCGTATTAAAGGCATATCTATGGGTCTCTCCACGCATTTCAATTATTGTGCTATGGTAATCATTCTTTTATCATTGGTTCTTATAGATATTATTAATCTGCATTAGTTTATTCACATTGCCAGCCTAGTGATTTTCTGTTGGTATAGATCCTATAGAAGGTGAATAGACACAGAAACAGAACCAGTTTGATCATGGCTTAATTACTCTCAATACTGCTAGGTAGCATGGGGTAGTGAGTTTAACATAAATCTAACTTAAAGTTTGATAGCTGATGAAGTTACATGACTCATTGAGAATCTCTCACATATTCCTTCTGAATTTCTTATGAAGTGAATGATCGGTCTATTCATTCATACGGTACCTTCAAGAACATGAAAGATTTGAGATTTTCTCCATGAAAAATCATCAAATTTCATGTTGAGAGGCTTTATTTCTCCTTTCTATCATCTTATAGCCTATTTATGCATGTAAAAGGCCAATTAATACGGTCCAATGGTGCAACCTGCTACTTAATAGCTGCACAGCACATCCTACTTAGCTTAGTTTGTTTTCTTTTTTTTTCTTCTTAGGAGATTATGAGGTTTTGATTTTCCATTGCTTCTCTGCAGGCTGAAGAAAAACATTCTGAGATACTGGGTCAACTTCTCTATGCTGCCAAAGTGGTGGCTGAGAAAGAAGGCATTCTTGATGGATTTCGTGTTGTCATCAACAGTGGACCAAGTGCCTGTAAGATTCTTGGCAATCTTTTTTCTGCTGGATAGAACGTTTTCATCTTATGTTGATTATCTGACAACCTTAAGTTAATTAAGAAAGCATGTAAACTCTCTCTCTCTCTCCAGGTCAATCTGTTTATCATCTTCACCTACATGTCCTGGGTGGTAGACAAATGAAGTGGCCTCCTGGTTGAAGTGGAACTAAGCCATATTAATTTTCACCATTTTGTGACCTATTGAGATGTATTCTCACGATAGTTCTGTTCTTTTTCGCTCACTCATCATGTAACTATGCTTTCGAGGTTTCCCTTTGATCAAAAACATTGTTGCCGGATCCGTATCTGAATGTCGTCATGTTTATGTCGTCCCATCTGAGCAACATGTGGCTTTTATATGATATAAAGGAATTGACAGTACTACAATCTCCTCGTTTTTATGGATATGACTAGCTGGCTCGTGTTAAGCTTTAGTTGTATCAGCTTACAAAAGGCACATAAACATCAGCTGATTGTGCATTGTGCCACAGCCACTAAAAGAATTATTGAAACTATGATGGGAGAGGAGAGGAGAGGAGATGGGATGAGAGCACACGCAAACTAGACGTGGACAAAATCCTTTCTTTTGGGTTTAAATCTAGGTTTGGTAATTGATATTAGCGAGTTATGATCAATTTGACTTGGACCAAAACATCTTGATTTTTATTCTAAATGCCAAATAATTTAATTACGATGAAAATGTGTAAATTTCTGCCTAATCGTGTCAACATACGAAGCTAACATGCCACAGATTCAGGTTCTCTCTGTAATTTAATTTACTTTGCTGTCGCGTTCATTCGTGCAAACAGGTCGTGTTTAACACTGCAAATCCCGTTTAAATCCAGTCAAATCATTATTGAATGATAAGGTGAAGCATAATAAACATGGGAAAGTATGATCTTCAAACAAAGGAAGGAAAAATTAGACCATAGTCACACTCCTGATACATCTGAAAGAATAGAAAAAGACGTAGACCTTAGCTAGTTTTTGTAAGAGCAGCCTAGAAAGATGTCAACTTAAGCATCCAACATATGAAAAAGAATACGGTATACTCTCAGATCTTCTGTACAATGTACATTAAGTGAATACAATTACAGGCATGTAATCAGTTCTTTAACTTAATTTCCCTATCCTGCATCATCACAAGTACCAGAATCTATAATGACCTACAACTGCTACCCTGCCTAACAAACCCTGAAAAATCCTCTGCCAAGGGCGTGGTGTAAGGGGGGGTGTCAATTGTAAATGGTGTACTAGCAAGAAATGAGGATAAATTAAATGCACCGATGCTCCTCGATATTTCTAAACTCGGCCTTGAAGGGTGTCCTACAGATTGTGGTGTAGTTGCTGAATCCCACTCGAGCTAATTCCAACACCAACTGGCCAGCACACAAGCAGGCGTAGTGGTCGGAGATCAAAGTTACAAATAGTGCTCATGTCATAGAGTAGAAACGACCCCCGTCTGGTTCGAACACATACAGGAACAGTCTGGTTCATTCATGTCCCTCTTGACAATCCTCTTGTCACGATTAATCATCAGTTTAATAAGGGGTAGCTTCTGCGAAATTTGCCGCCAAATTTCATCAACTGTTCCGTTTGGATCACCATACTCGAAAAATCGCTTCACCTGGGTAAAATATGAAACAAATTGGGAGAAAATCAGTGCAATCTGACTTTTCTCAGCTTTAAGCAATTAATACTGTCACAAGTTCTATCATCAATGCGACCAGAGCACATAGATAGAACAAGTTCTATGCCACTAGGTTTTTCTAAATGCAAATTGAAGTGAGGGACATTAGCAACAAAGCACGTAGATACAGCAGCATAACCAGATCTAACAAAAGTGTTGCCAAAAGTCACTGCTGAAAATGAGGCATAATCTGTTCTTTTCAACAATGATTAAAACAACAAATTCACCATATAGCCTTGTGAAGGAAGTTAGGCATAGCTACAACAGAAGAATCACGAAAATTTATGAGATTGTGCAAGTGGAGCTTACCACTTTTATCTCTTTCTGATATTCCAGAATCCTTTCCGTCGGTACTTGTCTCAGAAGATTCACCAAATACCCTCGCTTCAGAGAAGAGGCAGTATCTACAAATATTGCAATTTTCCGATAGTCTATGACATCTTCAAATGGCAACTCAATGCTATCACTGACGATAACAGGGACACACAAGCTAACTATAGCATCAAACAGACGGCAGGCCGATGGGGTATCGCCAGCAGGGTTGAGACAGAACTTGGATGTATGCATCCCCTGTGATGCTGCACGTCGACTCTCTCTAGATTGTGCTCCATGTTTCATTACGACATCCTCTTCATCTTCAAGTATTTGAAACAGCAAATCACGAATTTTTCCTCCCTATGAATCATAAAGAAATCAACAAAGGGTCCATAGATCTAAAAGATAAAAAGAACATACTAAGCTGATCCCAGTTAGTGGGAAAAGGTTGAGCTCATTATAATGATTCAAATTGATTGTCATTAGGATGAATCTCAATATCCGTGTGATAAGGTGAAAACCACCAAATTAACTACACTTCGTGGATGTTGCTAGGGTGTTGTAGGTTAAGTATGCTCTTCGTGTTCCAGACTTGGATACTAAATGAATTTGGTAGCATGTGTTTACGGATAGTTCATTGTTGTAGAGCTACAAAAAATGCCTCAGAGATCGAGCTCCAAAAGTAAGTCATGGTAGCTTTTCAAAGACCGCCATAGGGTACTTGTATTTTGAGAATTTGAGGTGCTATAAGATGCTTGCCAGAGCAGTAGGGAAGCTGAAGCACCTCTTTTGAAATCTGAAGCAGTGGTTGTGCACTCTCATCATTTCACTTAGAGGGGATCAAGGACTGCTAAGAAATTATGAAGCAGTCGTGAACTAGGATCCTTGTGAGGAGGTAAACTACTACAAGAGATAAGGTTGATCAGAATGGTTTTGTGAAGAAACAATTGATCTAACCATTGGGAAGGACTCAGAAGCCTTTCTAAAAGAATCCTTGAACATGTAAATCTCACAAATCTACTAATTCAATGTGAAGGTGAAGGAGCCTAGACCCTAGACTCACAAAATGTCCTATTTATGAAAAATCTATCAATATCAAAGATGTAAAGACAAGGCAGCCTTTGCGTTTATCTATATAATCACATTTAAGGAAATGTTGCGACAAAAACCAACTTTTATTCCATTGAGTGATTGAAAAAATAATGAGGGAAGGCAGAAGAAAACCTCATGCACATGAAATTTTGTTTGGAAATCTAAAGTAAAGACCGAAACAATCCAGAGATTGGAAAAACTGTCTATAACTCGTGTTATATGATTAGCAATTCTTGCCAAGGAGAGAGTGGTGCAACCTTACAGTGATTTAAGGCATTGCAGCATTCAAACACCAGAGATGCAAATGAGCACAGATGTTTAAAATTTCAAACACGCGCACCACAAAAGGTTTGGCAAGATGTTCACAATGAATTGCACCCAATTAATTTAAGTACTGCAATGCTCACTGATACAGAAGCTAAACTAACACTTAATAGCTCCAACATTTGATAATTAACTGAATACTAAAATTCCCCGTATCTAATTTGCTAACAAATCTTTAACATGTACTTAGCTAGCTTTGTTAGCATATACAACAACATCAGCACCAACACATTCTACTTGAGTATAATTCCGTGTAATTCCCAAAGAGATTGTGCAGATTTCCAATTCTAGAATGGACAATCTAATTTTCACGAAAATGACTAAACAACACAATCAATCGCGAAACTGAAAACTTCAAATTTACCTCTTTCCGGAAACGGTTTCCCATAAAGAACAACAAAGTCTTGCGTTTCTCAATCCCAATATCACCATTGTAAGCATTGATCCGATGCGAATACGGCAAGATCACATCCTTCACCAGTGAGGCCTGGTCCGGCTTCAACCGCCCAAAATCCGACACTAGCAGAATCGCATTCTTAATGCGATCCACAACCCGGTACAGCGCATTCGGGTCCTGAGCAATGATAACGTGATCCCGCCCATTGTTCCTCTTCCAATACGCCTGACCCTCCAACCACTTGACCAGCTCCTCCTGCATCTCCTCGTCGCTGTACACCGGATCAGTCCCCGGGGGCCGGCCCTGATTCACAATCAAGCTCAACGAAGAGAACACCGGCAGGTAGAAGAGATCGGCCTCTTCGGGATCGGTCACCCGAGCGACTGGCGAGCCGGTCCGAGCCCTCTCCGACTCGGGCCGGCCCAGGTCCGCGAAGAGGTACCACTCCGCCATGTGCTGGTGCCCCGGGTACCTGAGGGCCGACACGTCGGCGACGGGGGCCCCACCGCGCGCGGCCGAGTGCTCCCGGATGACGCCATAGGTGAACCTCTCGGGGACCTCGTACATGAAGACCTTGGCGGGTAAAGGCGGCGACTTTCCGGGAGAATCCGAGGGGTTCTCTCTGGAGAGATGGTGAATCCGGAACGAGGGGTCGACCTTGGGATCTGGGTTGAGGAAGGAAGTGAAGGAGGCGTAGAGAGCGAGGAGGAGGAGGACGAGGATCAGGGCTTGCTTGAGGAGGGACGACTTGCGAGCCATGAGGATCAAAAGGGATGATGACTGAGGGGGATTCGGGGACGAGATTCGGATCGCATTGGCGGGAGGCGAAGTGGGTTTGGGTTTTCTTGATTTCGTGGATCGTTCGCTCATCGGCTCAGCAGCTGGAACGCATCACGGGATTGCAGAGACGGACAGAAAGACAGACACCACCATACGAGGAAGAAGAAGAGGAAGAAGAAGATGGAGTGTCATTGGCGTTTGTTTTGTCTTATTTATACGTTGGTAAGAACATATATCGGGAATTTTATCTTTTATTTGTGTGAATAAATATATCATTTATATATTTTTTAAGGGAAAAAGCCAAATAAAAAACTCACTAGAAGTCATAAAACTTGTGATGAAATTGTAATTAAATTCTAAAACTTACAAAAAGTAAAATCAAGTCTTAAAATTTATCAAATTTGTTCAATTGAGTCCTTCTATTAATTCCGTCTAACTTGGCTAACAGAAAATGCCGACGTAACATTTATTAATATTTTTTCTCTTCTACATGGTGATGACGTAACTAAAACAACGTAGTTTTAATTGAAATCTATTTTTCATATAATTTTTATTTAAATTAAATAAAAAAATAAGCTTAAAAAAAAGATGAGGACAAACTAATGACGGCTGAGGGCTGCAAGCTCTTGCCGCCACTACTAGCTAACGATGGTGGGGGAACGGTTGGCGAGGGTCGTTGGGCCCCGACGACCCTCACCAACCGCAAGCGATGGTCGTCGGCCCTTGCCCATGTTTGGCTGAGGGCCACCACTGGCAGCAGACCCCAGCCACTAACAACCCTCGACGAGACATGGGTGGGGGCGGGTGACCCTCGCCCAAATCTAGATGAGGGCCTACTGGTCCTCATCGGGGTTCGGCAACCCCCACCGACTACTCTCCCACCATCATTGGTTCCCCTTTCCTTGTCAAAATTTTTTTAGCTTATTTTTATATTTAATTTAAATAAATTTTATATTTAAATAAGATTTCAACACGTCAATGCCACATAAAATAGATAGAATAATTAATAAAAAAATCACGTTAGTATTTTCCATTAGTTTAATTGGAAGGAGTTAATTGAAGGGCTCGATTATATCAATTTGACAAGTTTTAGAACTTAATTGTACTTTTTGCCAATTTTAAGACTTAATTATACTTTTTGCCAATTTGAGGACCCAAATACACTTTAATGATAAGTTACACCGCGTCACATTTACCATAAACTATTTTTGTGAAAATTTGTCAAAAAATTCCTAAGGCTATTGTACTTTTGTCAATTCAATCCTAAACCTTTTAAATTGTCGATTGAATCATAAATATTTTGCATTTATGCCAATTCAGTCATAAACCTTTTAAGTTTGCCAATCGAGTCCTAAACCTTTTGTATTTGTGCCAATTTAGTTCTTTTGGTGTCGCCGATGCTAACGTGGATAATTTTTAATAATTTTTAAAATAATTTTTCTTCTTTTTCTTTTTTTTTTCCTTCCCTTTTTCTTCTTTTTCCTTTGGCTGACGAAGGGCCAACTGCTGGCCACTGCCTGTGGCTGGCTTGGCCCATCCTCCGCAGGTCGACCCTCGCCCAAGCCACGACGGCCTCGCCCGGCGTCAGTTGAGGCCGACCCTCGCCTGTGGCAATGTGATATCCCAAATTTCGATCAATGTACTAAAATTGAATTTAATGGGTTGTAACCATGAATTTTAGTTTAATGAAGAGCGTTGAATGTTTCGTTACCGATATTTCAAAATTTATCGATAAACCCTAAATTTTCGGATAAGTGACGACAAGCCGAAAATTGAGAACTAAAGAGACGTTACAGACTTGGCACGAACCGACGGACCTATTTTCTATTAAATTCGGCCACCAAAAAGCCCTATAATAGGAAATGATTGTTTTGCCCCCGAAAGCCCATTTTATGCCCAAATAAAGAACCCATTGGATATCAAGCCCATAAGAACATTAAAATTCAAGCCCAACCCTCGTGAATAGTGCCAAGCCCATGTGAATAGTGCAAGCCCGTATGAATAGTGCCGAGGGTAGAAATGACCATTTTGCCCTTTTTAGAAGCTTGGACTTTAAGGGATTTCATTAATGGATGGAAGACAAAAATGATTAAAGCTTGCAAGCGGCCTTTTCTCTTTCTTCCCCCCCTCTTTCCCTAAGTTTCGGCCACCCCTCACCACCGCCCACCCATTGTTGCCATCCACCACCATACCAAGCTCACTGCCGCCCACCTTGCCATCATGAGGATCATCATCATTGCTGTTACCAAGCCGTGCCGCATCGTGCTGTCCATTGCCATGTCACCGCCGTTCGCCGAGTTGAGCCGCTGTTAATACCCATTTTCTATCTACGCGCTGTCTATGTGCTGTCGCTAAGCCACCACCACCATCGCCTTCACGTCATCGCCGCCGTAGTCGCCGCTGCCATTAAATGGTGAGTTAACTCCATAATCCTTAATTAGGTTGTTAATTGCACTTAGGGTTAGATTAGCTAACTATAGTTAGATTGGTTAACTAGGGTTGGTTTAGTTAACTAGGGTTAGTTTAGTTAACTATGGTTAGTTTAGTTAACCATGATTGGGTTAGTTAACCATGATTAGGTTAGTTAACTATGATTGAGTTAATTAACCGTGATTGGGTTATCTATTAAATTGTACACATTGGCATGTCCTAAGGTGAAGATTGCCTTGGAAAAGTAATGGTTTCATGATTGATGTTTTTCTAGTAGATATTAATGTATTTTTGGGCATATAAATGGTGATTGGTTTGGTGCCATGCTTAAATGCTAAATTTTATACATTGGAATAATCTAGTAAGCTTGGAAAATGAAGCACGTGAAGTTTGGCATGAAAATTCTGTTGGTGTGATCACGTGTGAATATTTTATTGCATTTTTATGTGTGAAAATGACAATAAGTTTGATATATGAGCACGAATCATGGCATGAGCACGTATCAAGAGTGTATTGATTAAAAGAAAGAAGAAATGAGATTGGTATGCCTGTGTGCTCATGTGGTCACAAAAGTGTACGGACCTTCAATGGTGATTGGGGACGATACCCGATTTTATCGATGATATTATCAGACGCCCAACGGGGATTCGAATGATGAATCGCGGTAGAGGCCGGACCGATTCTTTTTTATGGAATGCTGTCTGCCTGCGAGGGAGGTCGTGGTGGGGCCACACCTCGATCGGCTAGGAGGAGACGTTGCCGTGCTCAATAGGATGAGACGATGTCCGGTCATGTCGAAAGACCGCCAACCTTCGGGTTGTGTCGTGGTCCGAAGAGGTCGAGAATCACCAACTTTCGGGTTGTGCCGTGCCCGAGAACGAGCGTAATCACTAAGTATAAAATTGAATCATGCTTAGATGTATTGCGTGTGAGAAATGGTGTTACATGTGCTGTTGTTGTGCCTAGTCTGATATATTGTGTATATAATGTTATAACGAATAACATGCAGGGTATGTGCCAAGACAATGTAAGAATGCCTGTGATTTGTCTGTTGATTGAGTTGAGTTGTTCGAATCTGTTATAGATTGTGTAGAGCGAGAGTAGCTTGGGGTAGATCAAGGTGCCCTTGCGTAAAGGAGATAGGTTAACCCGACCCTGGTATCGTTTTGATGGTCTCGATAGGAAATGCCCTGTAATGAGGGCTTGTAAATATAAACTTCATAGGGTTAATGTGTATGTTAATAAAACGTGTTTTGGTGATGAATGTTGTTTTATTTTTTCTGCTATCCCTGTTGTCGAGTTTGTTGGGTGATAATTAATTGTTTCTGTTTGTGTTAATCAAAAGATAAAATAAACGGGTCGATGACGCGTCCTAGTACGTCGCATTTTTAATGACCCAAGAGAAATGTATCAGGATCGTTGTACGCTCGAGGGCCGGGGTGTGACAGGCAATGAAGGCAACCCTCACCCGGCATCACCTGGGCCAAGGTGATGCCTGGTGAGGGTAGGCCTGTGGAGGGTCGGCCAGGTCGGCCACAAGCGGTGGCCGGCGGTTGGCCAAAGGAAAAAGAAGAAAAGGGAAGGAAAAAAAGAAAAAATTATAATAAAATTTGATAAAATATTAAAATATTATTAAAAAATATCTACATCAATGTCGGTGGTGTCACGTCAGTGCTGACCGGCCAAAAGGACTAAATTGGCACAAATGCAAAAAGTTTAAGACTTAATTGACAAATTTAAAAGGTTTAAGATTGAATTGGTGAAAGTACAATATATTTATGATTTTTTTGATAATTTTTCCCAACATGTTGCATGATGCATGGTATCACCATCAAAATTCATGGGACTACAGTTATCTGTTTAAAAAACTTAAATTATTTAGGCAAAGGCCTAGTTTAATTCAAATACTTTAATATTCCTTCTCACATGTAGGCTAGACTTTGCTCTAAGATTATATTATAGAGGATGTAAATAGGGTTGAAAAAAATTGAGCTCAAAATTCCCTACTTTGCTACCATGTGAAATTTTGAAAAATTACATCCAAGAGTTTTAAAACGTTAAGCTATTAGAGAAAAAAATAAGGATTAATTCAAGTACCATAACAATCACCATTGATCTAACGGCATAGGAAAGCTACTATTAAATTAGCCAAATACACCAAGGCAAATATATATTATTTCTGCAAATTATAGATAATATCAAATGATCAACTGAAACTGGGGATTGGCAAAAAAAAAAAACATAAAAATTGAAACTTGTGATTGGGAAGATGTGGCACCTCCCCACATTTTTGTTGTTGCCAGTTAATCAGTCATTTGATTCACTAGCGGGCGGAGTTCCAGCCACCATTCTCTCCTCTTCCCAGTCATGCAAAAGGTACGTCTCAGTTCCGCACCAATTAACGTAAGCGAGACCAAGCTAGAAGATCAGAGGACGGATGAGTCTGGGATGGGTCCGTAAGAAGGGAGCGAAGTCAGACAATATTGCTCCTGAGATAACGAAAAGGAGAAGGAAAAGGAGAACGAGTTCCGAATAATATATGGGGTTGGTAAGCGAAGAGAGCATGTCATCGGTCAAGTTGACAACAGCCATGAAAACGGTGAACATCGTCAGGAGCCCAATCGTTTGCACCATCGTGAGGAGCCTTGATGCCACTATTCCCCTGCGGTAGTCACTCATCAGTGCCGACGGGCAGTAGAAGGCCGCAATAGTGAAGTTGAACAGCGTGATGTTGAAGGAAATTGATAAGATGTGGGACTTTCGCTTATCCAGCATCGCAGCCATGCCCTGGTCTTCTTCGAAGGCCATGTATCTGCCGATAAATCCTCCGGGCATGAAAGCTAGGAAAGTCAAAAAGACTATTTGGGCTAACCCCCACATTTGGGTACGGATCCAATCCTGTAAAATATTAGATCCGTTTTGCAGAACTTTATAAATCAGTCCACATAATTCTAGCATGTCTTGTACGAACTAGAAAGAGTGGGTAGAAAAACGCTATGAAGAGGTTAGGCGAAAATTGTGGTGTTTAGATTGATTAGTTGTAGGTAGAATCAGCATCTACTACATGATAGATATTATATATTGTTATTGAGAATTATCTTATTTGAATTAATGTGTTTTTATTTATTTATGCTAAATGATTAACCTACATGATAATACATTACGGAAATTGATATTGAAATTAATAAGCGTGCACGGAAGCAATGAGTTCGGATCCGTATAGTATTAAATTTAATATCGATTTCTATGAAATTTTATATTTTTTATTATTATTTGAAATTGTGCATATAGGATGATTGTATCTATGTTTCTTTGGGCAGATATATATTATTTCTTCATACTGTTATTTCTAAATGTATTAAATACATGTACAATAATATTAATAATGATTGTATTTGATTCCATGGAAGTGATTTGTACTTAATAATCCGCTTACTCATCAGCAAAATTGACCTATTTATAGTTTTTGCTAATGTTGATAGGATTGAGAAACTTGGGGGTTGTTAATCTTATCAAAGTGCTGATGGATGTATTCATTTTTACGATTATGATTTTAGCGGTAAGTGATGGAGTTTGAGTTTGGATTCGAGAGATGTGAATTTGGAGGTGTCACATTTTCACTCATGATATAATTCCCAGTACCTCAGTAGAGAGTTAAAGGAAACATGATACCATTAATCACATTTGAATCGGACTTTTGAAGAGAGATTTTTCTTTTTTTTGCTTTACCAGACATTACTAATGCAACCTTTTCAAAATATAATTTACTTTTGACACCCAACAGTTTCATAAACCTTTAGACACCTTATTTTTTGTTCGAACACGCATTATGTAGATAGAACATGATAGATTTTGGTATTTTATATATAAATATTCATCATATATCCATTAGAAGAATTGGAAAGTTAAAAGATAAATTGTATTGCAGTCATAATATAATTCATAGTACCTCAGTGGAGAGTTAAAGGAAACATGACACCACCAATATATTTGAATAAGACTTTTAAAGAGAAAATTCTTTCAGCTTTACCAGACATCACCAATAGTTTCATAAAACCTTAGAAACTATTTTTTTTTTTTGTTCAAACTTGCATTATCTAGATAGAACATGATAGATTTTGCTATTTTATATGTAAAACCTCATCCTATATCGATTAGAAAAAAAATTGCAAATTCTAAAGATAAATTGTATTGGTATGATTATGTAATGGAAAAGTTCAAATGGTCTGTTCAACCCAATTTCTATCGTTTTCAGATGTTTTTATCTTATTTAAGAAAAGAATCAGATAATTAGCGAACTTCTCTTTTAAGAAAAAATATAATTAATTCACCAGTTTTTCCCATAGCCCGTGTTTCTTAGCAAGTAATAATGAAGAAATGAATGTGCAAGAGAGATGAACTCTTAGACGCGTAGAAGTGTAAGAAGGAATAAAATAGGGTTACTCGGACTTACCTTTTCACTGGCCATCTTGAGAAACTGCAATTTGCTTTGATCTCTAGATATCTCGACATTCTCTTGACGAATAATTTCCCTCCCAAAATCTCTAATCTGATCATGCATCCATATTTTGCCATGATCAATAATCTTGATCAAGGACTTATTGACAAGGGCGTCAATTTCAACTTTCGGGAAAACGTCAAAAACGTTCCATATATACACTGCCTGAGTTTTTTCCTTGTTAAGAAAGAAGGTTGCAATGCCCAGAAAAATTTGTTTCTCCTCATATTCAAGTCCCTCATATATCAACATTAACTTTTGTCGGACTTTTTCGAGAGGCATTTCATTCATTAACCTCTGTCGAGCTTTTTCCAGAGGCACTTTCTTCAAAAACTTATGTCGGGCTTTTACGAAAGGCAATTCCCTCACGAAAAACAATTCCCTCCTTAACTTCCGTAGGAAATTTTCAAGATGTGCTTCCTTCAAATTCTTCAGTGCGCTTTTCCAATCTGCTTTCAGTCTTATTATAGAGTCCAAGCAATCCTCAATACCTTCCAAGGGAGGGAAGTCCCTCATCAGTCGTGTTCTTATCTTACTACTGTTTATCCGTAATGTTAGATCTTCAAGGTTATAAATCGAATGAGGTAATTCCTCGATAGATGTCCCAGATAGATCCAACTCAGTCAATGCCTTCAACTCCCCAACAGCATCCAACAACGAATTTAGACTAGTACAATTCACCAAACACAAGTACTCAAGACTCGCTAGCCCTTTGATCGAGTTCGGAAGTTCAACTAATCCTGTATCCTCCACTACTAGCCTTGACAAAAGTCTTAGATTGCCGATCGAGTCTGGCAAATAACGAATGCTAAAACCCTGGATCAAGATGAGCTCTCTTAGGGCAGTTAGATAACCAATTTGCTGGGGCAACCCTCTAAGAAACGGACACCATTTGATCTTCAAGTAAATCAACCGCTCTAGTTTTCCAATTGAGTGATCAATTTGAACCAAATTTGGAAAATCTTTCAGAACCAATCTCTCCAAACTCAGAAATTTCGAGAAACAAGGTGTTTTGATTAAGGAATTTGCTCTCGCTATTTTCAAAACTTTCAGTTTACTTGCCACCTGCAAGACGGCAACCGACTTAATCCTGTCAGGATTTAGTATGCATTGCAAAATAAGTGCATGTCATCATATATCCAGACAATTAGTTGAAAGAGTAGATAAATCAAATTGTACCATGATTTTGACCCATCCGCTCCATTTGTCTGTGATGATATCGCCTGAAAGCTTGAGAACAACTAGGCGATTCAACACAAAGTTGTTCGCTTTTAGTTCTGGAGGACAATTTCGCCAACAAAGCCATCTTAGCTCCGACAAAATATACTCAAAGTTGCCAGCAAAGTTCCCTCCATTCAATTTTAGAAACCTCGTGTTTGTGAGATCCGCAAAATCTTTGCATGTAAAATTGTCTCCCGATCTCTGTGGTGTGAGCGCTACCGCATTCTCTGTTCC
>BCNH02000005.1:17879940-17894090 GCA_001662345.2 Metrosideros polymorpha var. glaberrima
TAATTTATATAATATATAAGAAAAAAAACCTCATCATATATCAATCCAAAAAATAGCAAAGTGAAAAGATAGATTGGATAGATATGATTATGTAATGGTTCAAATGGTCTTTTAAACCCAATTTCTATTATTTTCAGATACTTTATCTTATTTAAATAAGCAAAAATGGGTGCACCATTTATTGGTGAAAAAAATTAGATAATTACCAAATTGCTCTCTTAAGGAAAAACATAATCAATTCACAGGTTTTTCCTGTAGCATAGGCTTCTAAGCTAACAGCAAATGAAGAAGGCAATGTGCACGAGAGATGAACTCTTAGACGCTTAGTAATGTACGAAAGAATAAAATAGGGTTCTTCATACTTGCCTTTTCATGGGCCGTCTCAAGATACCACAATCTGCTTCGGTCTTCAGGTTTTCTCATATGCTCTTGACGAACAATTTCCCTTCCGAGAGTTCTTAACTGATCATGCATCCATATTCTATCATGATCAACAATCTTGATCAAGGACTTGTCAATAAGAACCTTGATTTCGACTTTCGGGTAAAAGCCCAAGTCTTCCCACATATACATTGGATCAGTTTTTTTCTTGCTGACAAAGAAACATGCGATGTCCAAAAAGATTTGTTGCGGCCGATATTCAAGTGAATCATAACTAATTTTCAACCTCTGCTGGACCTTTTCATGAGGCACTTCCTTCAACTTCTCCAGTGTGCTTATCCACTGTGCTTTGCTTTGGCCACGGAGATATGAACCTATCACCTCAACAGCCAATGGAAGTCCTCCGGTGAGTGCAACAACTTCTCTTGAAAGATCATATAGATCAGGTGGAACTGAATTTGTGTTGAAAGCAAGGTTGTTGAAAAGTTGAAGAGAGTGATCAAAATGCATTTCCATCATTTCGTACGACAAAATTTCTGTAGACCCCATTGAGATATGTTCCTCAAATCCTTCCACCTTAGTAGGAAAAGCACTCTTATCTCTAGTTGTAATGATTATCCTACTCCCTGGACCACACAAAGTACTATACTTCGCTAGTTGCATAGATTGATTATTTTCATCTATGCCATCAAAAACAAGTAAGACTCGTTTGTTAGGTAATCTTTTTCTGATCATATTGTTCCCTTCCTCAAAGTCACAAGTTTCAGGAAGCAAGAAATTGAAAAGATCCGCTACTAATTTTCTTTGCATTTTTACAATGCCACAACATGGAGATGATTCTTGGATGTCCGAAAGGAAGGAGTGACCTTCAAATTGAGGAGAGAATTGATTGAAGACTGCCTCGGCAAGAGTTGTCTTTCCCATGCCACCTATCCCATGGATTATGACACATCGTACATCACTAGTATCACAACAATCTAACAGTTTCTTTATGTCTTCTATACGATCATCAATTCCAACTAGATAGGTGGGCAAATCTCTTTTTCTCATTGTGATCATCTGCGAAACCTTTTTAATGATATCGTCAATGACCTCGCCTTGCCTGCCATATTCACGAAATCATTGCACATGAGCCTATACATAAGCATTTAGATTTTCAAATAGAAGCAAATAATTTATAACTGGCATGAATTTTCCACATGGTACTTGCAATGTATGTACATAAATCGCTCTGTCCACATATACCAAAGAAGGCTTCTCTTACAAGGGTAGCGAGTACGGCCTCCAGAGAGTTTATCTAGACAGTTTGAATAAAAGATACGGCGTATTTGAACCAATCACTAGAATTTCCCTTAGGGAGTTTATCAGCAAGTAGAATGTGTCAGCCTAATAGTTGAAAATGAGGCATACAAACCTCTATGCTTGTGGGCGCTCCTCTTCTAATACACAACTGGAAGGGCCAAGAAATGAGTGGACAGATAAATGAACGAAGATGGTGTCCGTACCTTTTATCTTTTAGATGCCACCCCTTGATTCTAGCCACCGTGGTCAAAGCCTCCTTCCAAGGCTTCACTTCAGTGCAGCCAAGGTCCTCCTCATGCTTCCTTAGGGCGCTTTTGTACAGCTCCGTTTCAAGCTTAACATCCCGAGGGTCCACATCATAAAAGATGGGTAGTATCTGTTTCCCCGAGGATTGGCCATAGCTCTCCACCATGCATGTTAGCTCTTGGAGGCACCATCTACTCGAAGCGTAGTTTTTGGAGAAAATAGGAATGTATATTTGGGAGCTTTTTACTGCTCGCAAGATCTCCGAGATCTTTTCACCCGGCCGTAACTCTTCGTCGTCCCTAAACATGCGGATTCCTGTCTTGCTCATGAACACATAGAGGCAATCTGCGAATGTGTTGCGTGTGTCGGGTCCTCGAAAACTCAAGAACACATCGTAATCGCCACCTATTGCAGTCCCCAAGTCGGCCTCTTCGTTCGCCATTTAGCAAACGGATTGATGCTTCGGGCGACTTCTTTTTGTGTGGTGCTCTCGAAGAGATTTCTACGGCTAGAGGCCCGATCAAGAAGAGGAACGACTTCCACACTCTTTCTTTCCCAGTATGGTCACACACATTGAAAATTCTTTTCAGTTTTGTCATTATATTCTCTCTTTCCGCGTAAGGTCACAGGTCCCTTTCCTTCCGCCTAAGTTGACTCCTTGAGGCCCGTTACGAAAGTTGCGGTAAAAGGTCGAACACATCGAAGTCCTTTTCAGCTTGTCATTATATTCTCTCTTTCCCCGTAAGGTCTCTTTCTTTCCACGTAAGGTCACTCCTCTCTCTCCTTCCGCCTAAGTTGACTCCTCGAGGTCCCTTTCAGCTTTGTCATTATTTAACCATTTTTTCGCCCCCTTTGTCATCGTTACGAAATTTGCGGTAAATTGCTAAGTAATTCCCACCCCGAGTCTGAAACGGCTTGGTGTAAAGTTTGAAAATGTCAAGCGACTTGATAATAAACCATGTACAAGTATTGTGGATATCCTCATGTTACTCTAATGATATCCAATCCATATATGAAGTTCACAAAGTGATTGATTGATCTTCAAACGTAATATCCAGTAGGTAATAATCGAAGTCTGAATAAAGTTTCTAACATATATATCACCGAAAATCCTTATATTAGATTCAATAAAAAATAATAAAGATTTTGTCAATCTTTAAAACTTATTGGGGAAGTTTCCATAACAATGTCATTTATGAAAAATATAGAGAGTTGTCAATGCATCAGTGGAACATGTAGATTGACAAAAGCACATGATTGTCGAATGGTTATGTCTATAATCTCGCAATGTGTATCTTTTTTGTGGTGCGCGAGGAGATTTCTACAGCAAGCTCGATTAAGATGAATAGCAACTTCCCCTCTCTTTCTTGCTCCGTAGGGGTCACTCATCGAAGTCCTTTCCAGCTTTGTCATTATTGAACACTCTTTTCGCGTAATGTCCACCGCAAGGTCCGAGTAATTTCACTCATGGAAGTCCTTTTCAGCTTTGTCATTTTTTGACTCTTTCTTTTGGCGTGGGGTCACTTCTCATCTTTATTTAACCCGCTTCTCGGCTAAGTCGGACTAATTCAATTCTATATGGGCCTAATACTCTAAAAAATCTCTAATTTTAAGTCGAGTCTCAAATCTATCATAAACCTTTTTTATCTCATAAAAAACCTCCAACTTTAGGTCTTGTTTCAATTCCACTCTGAACTTTTTTTTTTTGTCTCATAAAAAATCACAAACATTAGGTTAAGTCCCAATTCTACCTCAAACTTTTTTTTATCTCATAAAAAAATCATAACTTTAGATCATGTCACAATTCTACCATAAACTTTTTTTGTATTATAAAAAAACTCCCTAGCACAAGATATTCGAGCGTCTTAAGCTGAGTGTCCCAATCGCAAGCTGTCCGACCGCAAGAGATGGAACATTTTCTAACATGAGATATTGAAGATCGAGCGCCAAATATAAAATCCCCGAGTGAGATGGAAAGAAGACTATCTTAAAAGTAAGAGCAATTGACTCGCTTTAGTTTTTACCCAAATTTAATATCCGAAGACGTTGGTTGGGCCGAAATGGAAATTTTTCTCCAAATGACGCCTTCTTGGATTTGAAATTTGGGATAAAAAAACAAGGTCACTAAAGGCGATTTTGGACGGAAGGTTAATGAGGGCAAATTTGGGACTCAAGTTAAAGTTGGTGACTTTTTTTAGACAAAAAAATTAGGGTAAAATTAGAATTGAACCTAAAGTTGGGGTTTTATTATGAGACAAAAAAAAGACTACGATACAATTGGGACAAGATCTAAAGTTAGGTTTTTTTTATGAGATAAAAAAAAATTATGGTAGATTTGGGATAAGACCTAAAGTTGGGGGTTTTTTATGAGATAAAAAAAAAGTTTATAATATAATTGAGACTTGCCGGAGGTTTTTTATGGAAAAAAAGAAAAAAATTTATAGTAAAATTGGGACTCGATCTAAAGTTAGAGTGTTTTTTCAGATATTGGGCCATTCTGTTTGAGCTTGTCATTGTTAATTATCAGGTGAAGGCCATCTTGGCATGTCACACCACGTGTCCTGTCATCTGTGGAAAATTGCTAAACAATCATCCGCTCCAACACTCCACCACGAAGGAACGCTGCTACAGGAGCAGCCTCATAAGATTCATTTACCTAATTACAGACCAGCATGGGAACTTTCAAAATCCCAAACTATCATTTTTTTAAATTGTCACAGAAACCTGGAGTCTTTTATCCAGACTAAATCCTTTCTTTCCAACATTAAATCTCCTACCGGTCACATAAAGGAGGTTCGTGTTCATAATTTAACCATCACACAGTGAACAAATAGAATCCTCTTAAATCGCAAAATCTTGAAGAATTCTCTTTTACCTCAAAGGCAAGCTCTCTAATTTCCATCTCAAATACAGCTTCATCAGAAGGATCAACATCCTCTGGCAATGCTATCTATGTATTCCCACTACCTAATTCAATTATTGTGGTGAGTATAAGTTCACCTGCTTGACAAATAAATCTTTACAAAGGTGAAGCCCGACAGAAAAATTACCTTCTCTTGTGTCCGACCGATGTCGGCTTCCATGCTTCTAAAAGTAAGGGAATATGAAAGTTGTCCATAACATGAGGCGTGTGTCCTTCATATGAATTGCTTTTGACTTCCAATACGACAATTTAGTGTATGCAATTGCCTGAAAAATGAAAACCGATGTATAAGCTATCCACACCAGTTTTATTAAACACATGCAGTAGAGATTCTCTGGACTGAAAAATCGAGGAACCACATCTGCAACTTGTTATAACGAAAAGACATAAACTTTGCTTTGTGCAAGGTATACTGAAACCAACCGACAATATAAACAGTCTGACTACATGATAATATTCTACGATCCAATTGCTCTGTGATAATAAAGCATGACAATATAAAAATAAATGATCTAGCATTTTCTTACCAAGTGGGTCACCCAGATAGAAATACGAGTTGTCAATGACAAACTAGATTAGGCTACTGTAGTTTATAAGACATTTTTTGGAATCAGTAACCGATTATTTGTGTTGCTCTCTGAGTCTCATAGAAGTTTGTTTTCTTGCAAAACCAACACTCTCTATCTTTGTTCTCTGAATTTGTTTTCCTTTGTTCTTTTACCGGGGAAGTTGATACTTGCAAGAAGCTTGCCCGTTCATCGCAACCCGAGTTAATGATATTTGGATGCTTGTTGTGAGTCTTTATTACATTTAATTGGACGTGGGTCACAACATGAACAAGTCAAGGTCAAGCAATGCAACGCAAGTGACATACATGACTTGCGAACCCCTTTCTATATTCATTTACTTCCGGGGGTCCACCTCGTCCTTCACGCGTTTTGGGGTCGGTTCTCTCCTCCATGAGTGATGGGATGCTACACTGACACATGCATGAGTTTCCTACATGTGTATGCCTGAATCGGGAGTAAATTGTCGAATCAGTTCTTAACAGTGTTATCATTCAACAATCGAGCTTTTAAAGTATCAATTTGATCGATCAACTCATTTAGTATTTTGACATTAGTTGAGTTACATCCAAGCCTTGCGATTTCGTGAGTTATTCGCTCCCCAATTGACGTTCATTAGGTGGAAATAATGGAGGAATGGGCCACATATATTCATCAGGTTTGGAAAGGTTGGAGTGGTGTGACAAAGTCCACTGTGTACCAAATGATAAAGACGAACCACAAATTCCCCAAATGGAGTACAAACATCTCGAGATGGATGAATAGTTGCAAGGACGTTAGATCTGATGAGCGAGACTACCATGGAACCCATTACTTTCAGTGCCAAAATTCAGTCAAGTATATATACTACGCTCATGTATAATAATTTTTCATGAGCAACATTAATCCTTGAGCCGGAGGATTACATACATAGCTTTTAAATATATTTCTTTTATTGGTAACAACACGCCAGTGGACTATAATGCATGAACTTTTATCTACGCAGGTACAAAACCACTCAAAACTACATTCATTTGCGCCGAGATATGAATTAATTGTGTCATATATATATTTATTGAACAGTTTAGAGAATTTCCGATGTCAACAAGACGATGCTTCCTATTAAGGATGTTGATGTTTGATTAAGGAGGAGTCGACTTTCGCTTATCCAACATCGCAGCCATGCCCTGGTCTTCGTCGAAAGCCATGTATCTGCTGATAGATCCTCCGGGCATGAAAGCTAGGAAAGTGAAAAAGACTATACGGGCTAACGCCCACATTTGGGAAATGATCCACTCCTGTAAAATATTAGATCCGTTTTGCAGAACTTTATAAATCAGTCCACATAATTCTAGCATGTCTTGTACGAACTAGAAAGAGTGGGTAGAAAAACGCTATGAAGAGGTTAGGTGAAAATTGTGGTGTTTAGATTGATTAGTAGTAGGTAGAATCAGCATCTACTACATGATAGATATTATATATTGTTATTGAGAATTATCTTATTTGAATTAATGTGTTTTTATTTATTTATGCTAAATGATCAACCTACATGATAATACATTACGGAAATTGATATTGAAATTAATAAGCGTGCACGGAAGCAATGAGTTCGGATACGGATAGTATTAAATTTAATATCGATTTCTATGAAATTTTATATATTTTTTAATTATTTGAACTTGTGCATATAGGATGATTGTATCTATGTTTGTATGGGCAGATATATATTATTTCGTCATACCATTCTTTCTAACCGTATTAAATACATGTACAATAATATTAATAATGATTGTATTTGATTCCATGGAAGTGATTTAGTACTTAATAATCCGCTTACTCATCGGCGAAATTGACCTATTTATAGTTTTTGCTAATGTTGATAGGATTGAGAAACTTGGGGGTTGTTAATCTTATCAGAGTGCTGATGGATGTATTCATTTTTGCGATTATGATTTTAGCGGTAAGTGATGGAGTTCGAGTTTGGATTCGAGAGATGTGAATTTTGAGGTGTCACATTTTCACTCATGATATAATTCCCAGTACCTCAGTAGAGAGTTAAAGGAAACATGACACCATTAATCACATTTGAATAGGACTTTTGAAGAGAGATTTTTCTTTTTTTGGCTTTACTAGACATTACTAATGCAACCTTTTCAAAAGATAATTTACTCTTGACACCCAACAGTTTCATAAACCCTTAGGCAACTTATTTTTTGTTCGAACACGCATTATCTAGATAGAAAATGATAGATTTTGGTATTTTGTATATAAATATTCATCATATATCCATTAGAAGAATTGGAAAGTTAAAAGATAAATTGTAGTGCAGTCATAATATAATTCACAGTACCTTAGTGGAGAGTTAAAGGAAACATGACACCACCAATATATTTGAATAAGACTTCTAAAGAGAAAATTCTTTCAGCTTTACCAGACATCACCAATAGTTTCATAAAACCTTAGAAACTTTTTTTTTTTGTTCATCTAGATAGAACATGATAGATTTTGCTATTTTATATGTAAAACCTCATCCTATATCGATTAGAAAAAATTGCAAAGTCTAAAGATAAATTGTATTGGTATGATTATGTAATGGAAAAGTTCAAATGGTCTGTTCAACCCAATTTCTATTGTTTTCAGATGTTTTTATCTTATTTAAGAAAAAATCGAAAATGGGTTAATTCACCAGTTTTTCCCATAGCACGTGTTTCTTAGCAAGTAATAATGAAGAAGGGAATGTGCAGCAGAGATGAACTCTTAGACGCGTAGTAGTGTAGGAAGGAATAAAATAGGGTTGTTCGCACTTACCTTTTCACTGACCATCTTGAGAAACTGCAATCTGCTTTGATCTCTAGATATCTCGACATTCTCTTGACGAATAATTTCCCTCCCAAAATCTCTTACCTGATCATGCATCCATATTTTGCCATGATCAAGAATCTTGATCAAGGACTTATTGACAAGGGCATCAATTTCAACTTTTGGGAAAACGTCACAAATGTTCCATATATAGACTGCATCAGTTCTTTTCTTGTTAAGAATGAAGCTTGCGATGCCCAGAAAAATTTGTTTCTCCTCATAATCAAGTCCCTCATATATTAACATTAACTTCTGTCGGACTTTTTCAAGAGGCATTTCATTCATTAACTTCCGTCGAGCTTTTTCCAGAGGCACTTTCTTCGTTAACTTCTGTCGGGCTTTTACGAAAGGCAGTTCCCTCACGAAAAACAGTTCCCTCCTTAACTTCCGTAGGACATTTTCAAGATGCGCTTCCTTCAAATTCTTCAGTGCGCTTTGCCAATCTACTTTTAGTCTTATTATAGAGTCCAAGCAATCCTCAATACCTTCCAAGGGAGGCAAGTCCCTCATCAGTCGTGTTCTTATCTTGCTACTGTTTATCCGTAATGTCAGATCTTCAAGGTTATAAATTGAAAGAGGTAATTCCTCGATAGATGTCCCAGATAGATCCAACTCAGTCAATGCCTTCAACTCCCCAACAGCATCCAATAGCGAATTTAAACTCGTACAATTCACCAAACACAAGTACTCAAGACCCGCTAGCCCTTTGATTGTGTTCGGAAGTTCAACTAATCCTGTATTCTCCACTACTAGCCTTGACAAAAGCCTTAGATTGCCGATCAAGTCTGGCAAATAACAAATGCTAAAACCCTGGATCAAGATGAGCTCTCTTAGGGCAGTTAGATAACCAATTTGCTCGGGCAACCCTCTAAGAAACGGACACCATTTGATCTTCAAGTAAATCAACCGCTCTAGTTTTCCAATTGAGTGATCAATTTGAACCAAATTTGGAAAATCTTTCGGAACCAATCTCTCCAAACTCAGAAATTTTGAGAAACAAGGTGTTTTGATTAAGGAATTTGATCCCGCTATTTTCAAAACTTTCAGTTTACTTGCCACCTGCAAGACGGCAACCGACTTAATCCTGTCAGGATTTAGTATGCATTGCAAAATAAGTGCATGTCATCATATATCTAGACAATGAGTTGAAAGAGTAGATAAATCAAATTGTACCATGATTTCGACCCATCTGCTCCATTTGTCTGTGATGATATCGCCTGAAAGCTTGAGAACAACTAGGCGATTCAACACAAACTTGTTCCTTTTCAGTTCTGGAGGACAATTTTGCCAACAAAGCCATCTTAGCTCCGACAAAATATACTCAAAGTTGCCAGCAAAGTTCCCTCCATTCAATTTTAGAAACCTCACGTTTTTTAGATCCGCAAAGTCTTTGCTTGTAAAATTGTCTCCCGATCTCTGTGGTGTGAGCACTACGGCATTCTCTATTCCCTGATGGAAAATATAATATTAAAGTGAGCCTCTTGACTTGAACAATGAATTGGGATCCCATTAATCTTTCAATATAATATTGATTTCTATGAAATTCGTTATTTCTTTATTATTTGAAATTGGGCATATTTGATGATTGTATGTATGCTTTTGCATGGAAATATATACTATTTCTTTGATCTAATATTTCTAATTATATTAAATATTTAGACTATAACGAAGTCTGTATTTGATTCTGCGAAAGTGACGTTTGATAGTTAGTAATCCACTTAATGACCTATTTTCAGTATTTGGTGATGTTGAGTAGAATTGAGGAATGTTGAGGTTAATTTTATCAGAGTGCGTAGCCAAAGCGTAGATATTCTTTTTTATATGACTTTTGTGGATGATGAACATTCGTGACCATAAGTTTAGTGGTGAATTTTGATGGAGTTAATGTTTGTAGACTTTGGTGCAAAAGAATAATTTCTTAAGTATTATTTGAGGTTTAAAGGATTGTGTATTCAATATTTACGGTTTAAGTCGTCAACTAGCAATTTCCAGTTTGGATTCAACAGTTGTGAATTACACTGTGTCACATCTCTACTCATGATATAATTAATAGTAACTCAACAAAGAGTTAAAGTTCCACCCAAAAAATAGGGAAAATTACAAAAAAAAAAAAAGGTCATAAACCTATTGCAATCGTGTCAATTCAATCATAAACCTTTTTTTTTTCTAGTTGAGTCATAAACCTTTTGCAATTGTTCCAGTTCAGTCCTTCTAGCAAATTTTGACCGGCTGGCGATGACGTGGATGATGGCCGATCGACGACTGAATATTTTAATATTTTTTTCCTTTTTTTTTTTCTTTTTTTCCTCCCTCCCCTCTGCTTCTTCTTCCTCAAGCTGGTAGCTGGAGATCAGAGACTAGCTAAAGGGGACGGCCAGTGAGGACGACCTCGTTGACTGGTGGGTGAGGCTCAAGCCCCCCGCCATTGGTGAGGGCGAGCCTCACCATGGTTAGGTGAGGCCGAACCTCGCTCAGCCAAGGTGAGGTCAAGCCTTCGACAAGGCCTTGCCAGTGACAGCAAGGCTCGACCTCACCATGGTTAGGCGAGGTTCGGCCTCGCTCGACAGCCGACCTTGTCGGTTGTCCCCTCTGGCCGGTCGCTGGAGGAAGAAGAAGGGGAGGGGAGGGAGGAAAAAAAGAAAAGAGAAAAAGAAAAGAAAATTAAAAATTAAATTGAAAAAAATAAAAAAATATATTAAAATATTCGGTCACCGGCCAGCTAAAATTCACCGAACGGACTGAACTGAAACAATTGGAAAAGGTTTAGAACTAAACTTGAAAAAAAAAAAGGTTTATGACTGAATTGGTACAATTGTAATAGGTTTAGGATTTTTTTGGTAATTTTTTCAAGAAAAAAAAACAAAGTGTTAAAGGAAATATGACCCCACTTACGAAATTTATATCAGGCTTTTCATAAGAGAATTTATTTGACCTTATTAGAGATTGCCAATTAATAAAGTAACCCTATTAAAAAAACAAGATAGCTTTAGTTTTTGTATTTTTTTGTTCGAATGTGAATTATCTTAGATAGAACAAGATAGATTTTGCTAATTTATATAATATATAAGAAAAAAAACCTCATCATATATCAATCCAAAAAATAATAAAGTGAAAAGACAGATTGGATAGATATGATTATGTAATGGTTCAAATGGTCTTTTAAACCCAATTTCTATTATTTTCAGATACTTTATCTTATTTAAATAAGCGAAAATGGGTGCACCATTTATTGGTGAAAAAAATCAGATAATTACCAAATTGCTCTCTTAAGGAAAAACATAATCAATTCGCAGGTTTTTCCTATAGCATGGGCTCTTAAGCTAACAGCAAATGAAGAAGGCAATGTGCATGAGAGATGAACTCTTAGACGCTTAGTAATGTACGAAAGAATAAAATAGGGTTCTTCATACTTGCCTTTTCATGGGCCGTCTCAAGATACCATAATCTGCTTCGGTCTTCAGGTTTACTCATATGCTCTTGACGAACAATTTCCCTTCCGAGAGTTCTTAACTGATCATGCATCCATATTCTATCATGATCAACAATCTTGATCAAGGACTTGTCAATAAGAACCTTGATTTCGACTTTTGGGTAAAAGCCCAAGTCTTCCCACATATACATTGGATTAGTTTTTTTCTTGCTAACAAAGAAACATGTGATGTCCAGAAAGATTTGTTGCGGCCGATATTCAAGTGAATCATAACTAATTTTCAACCTCTGCTGGACCTTTTCATGAGGCACTTCCTTCAACTTCTCCAGTGTGCTTATCCACTGTGCTTTGCTTTGGCCACGGAGATATGATCCTATCACCTCAACAGCCAATGGAAGTCCTCCAGTGAGTGCAACAACTTCTCTTGAAAGATCATATAGATCAGGTGGAACCGAATCTGTGTTGAAAGCAAGGTTGTTGAAAAGTTGAAGAGAGTGATCAAAATGCATTTCCATCATTTCGTACAACAAAATTTCTGTAGACCCCGTTGAGATATGTTCCTCAAATCCTTCCACCTTAGTAGGAAAAGCACTCTTATCTCTGGTTGTAATCATTATCCTACTCCCTGGACCACACAAAGTACAATACTTCGCTAGTTGCATAGATTGATTATTTTCATCTATGCCATCAAAAGCAAGAAAGACTCGTTTGTTAGGTAATCTTTTTCTGATCATATTGTTCCTTTCCTCAAAGTCACAGGTTTCAGGAAGCGAGAAATTGAAAAGATCCGCTACTAATTTTCTTTGCATTTTTACAATGCCACAACATGGAGATGATTCTTGGATGTTCGAAATGAAGGAGTGACCTTCAAATTGAGGAGATAATTGATTGAAGACTGCCTCGGCAAGAGTTGTCTTTCCCATGCCACCTATCCCATGGATTATGACACATCGTACATCACTAGTATCACAACAATCTAACAGTTTCTTTATGTCTTCTATACGATCATCAATTCCAACTAGATAGGTGGGCAAATCTCTTTTTCTCATTGTGATCATCTGCGAAACCTTTTTAATGATATCGTCAATGACCTCGCCTTGCCTGCCATATTCACGAAATCATTGCACATGAGCCTATACATAAGCATTTAGATTTTCAAATAGAAGTAAATAATTTATAACTGGCATGAATTTTCCACATGGTACTTGCAATGTATGTACATAAATCGCTCTGTCCACATATACCAAAGAAGGCTTCTCTTACAAGGGTAGCGAGTATGGCCTCCAGAAAGTTTATCTAGACAGTTTGAATAAAAGATAGGTTGTATTTGAACCAATCACTAGAATTTCCCTTTGGTGCCTCCTTCCAAGGCTTCACTTCAGTGCAGCCAAGGTCCTCCTCATGCTTCCTTAGGCGCTTTTGTACAGCTCCGTTTCAAGCTTAACATCTTGAGGGTCCACATCGTAAAAGATGGGTAGTATTTGTTTCCCCGAGGATTGGCCATAGCTCTCCACCATGCATGTTAGCTCTCGGAGGCACCATCTACTCGAAGCGTAGTTTTTGGAGAAAATAGGAATGTATATTTGGGAGCTTTTTACTGCTCGCAAGATCTCCGAGATCTTTTCACCCGGCCGTAACTCTTCGTCGTCCCTAAAAATGTGGATTCCTGCCTTGCTCATGAACACATAGAGGCAATCTGCGAATGTGTTGCGAGTGTCCGGTCCTCGAAAACTCAAGAACACGTCGTAATCGCCACCTATTGCAGTCCCCAAGTCGGCCTCTTCGTTCGCCATTTAGCAAACAGATTGATGCTTTGGGTGACTTCTTTTTTTTGTGGTGCTCTCGATGAGATTTCTACGGCTGGAGGCCGGATCAAGAAGAGGAACGACTTCCACACTCTTTCTTTCCGAGTAAGGTCAGACACATGGAAATCCTTTTCAGTTTTGTCATTATATTCTCTCTTTCCACGTAAGGTCTCTTTCCTTTCCGCGTAAGCTCAAGAAGGACTTCTTTGTTTGTGGAAGATATTCTTGTGGTGATTAACTTCCGAGATAATTTCTCGCTCAAATGATATCACTTGGCTTGGAGTAAAGTTTGAGACATGACTTCCTTAACACAAAGTCTGAATCTGAGATAAACAAATGACTTAGCCAAGTCTATTTGAACTCCTCTTCATGCTACGGCTTAGAATAGGCTCATGATTCGTGCAGCTCTGCAATGGGAGAAAAGCCATGCCTGAAAGTATGAATTTAATAATTAGCAGTAACGCCTGGCATAAATAACTAAACATTACAATCGCAGACCCCATGAAAAGGGAATTGCTAAATACTCGACATCACGATAAGCTTACGTCAGGACATAAAACAAAGCAGGACCGCATGTATCATTGTCAAACTGGGAAAGCCTACTAATTCATATCAGTAAGGTCACTCGCATCTCTGACAAAAAAAAAAAAAAAAAAGGG
>BCNH02000005.1:17944031-17997437 GCA_001662345.2 Metrosideros polymorpha var. glaberrima
TATGCCGAACCCTGCTGCAATGAGCAACGGCTGCGAGGGATGCGTTAAAAGATCTGCAATTTTGGAGTCCTCCAGTGTTGAAAACTGCTCGCACAACAGTTTCACCAATTGTAGCACTTGCAAATGCATTGTCTTTTTCTCATGAACTGCCTCGATTCCTGGCACTAGAGATTGAATTCAATAAAAGAAGTGCGGTTTTCCAGGAAAAACAGCAAACATTTTTTTGTGCCACCTACCTATTAACTCTACCACACGCCAAAGCTTCTCGAGTAAGTAGAGAGACACTGCACATGTTTCACAAAGAAATAGACTCATCATGACCTCGGCTCAACCTGCTGCCTCTCAGTAGATTTTTGGCTAGGTATCATAAGTTTCTCGTGCAAATTAGCATGTCTAAAAGAGAAGGTGGAGAAAAAACCTTTATTTGTTTGGCTAATGTCACTCATGACAAGTCCTGAAGGGAATCCCACCTTATATTTTTCTTTCACGCAAATCACTGAAAGCATATTCGAGTAACATCAGTTGAAGGAGGTGGAAAATGCGAAGTTCATAAAAGTACGGCCATCTCCTAATAAAAAATGCAAGCATCGGACATACACACAAATTTGTACAAATAGGTAGGAGAGTATTATAAATGAATATTTCAACGTAATGAGGTATGCCTACATGCATAAAGTATCCTCTGCCAGGTATCTAATGAACTTGTGCTGGCAAATGCCGAAGGCTTCTGAGCTAAAATATGCAGTGCGGTCATTCCATCATGATCTTGAAGAGTAGCTAACTCTGGTTTTCTCTGGAGTATGGTAAGAGCTAGGTCTGTGAGTAATAATAGGACAGATGTTATTCAAAAAAGTGATATCCAAGCAATTCTCAAGCATGAATCAATTGAATGTTTCTCACCGAACAAATCCATATTGATTGTGGCAAGGAGTAGCATGACGTGGTCCTCTTCAGTTAGATGCTCATCATCTGTCACTCTGAACAGATAGGACACCATGTCCCTGTGTCCAAACAATGCAGCAATATAAAGAGGTGTGGCTCCCTTATTGCCCCTCATTCCCGGTAAGTCCCTATTCTTATTCACCATTGTCTCTGCAATTTTGGCAACACCAGATGCGGCAGCATAACAAAGAGCTGTATTATTGCTCTTGTTCCGCAATGCTAAATCTGCAGGACTCATCATCTTGACCACTTCCTCTACGAACTTGGTATGTTTGGCCCCGGCAGCAATGTGTAGGACTGTGTCCATTCCCTTTGTGATCCTGACATTTATAGCGCCTGGATGTGATCTTAAGAACTTCTCTGCACTTTCCCAATGGCCTTTCATTGCAGCATTATACAAAGGCGTGTATAAACTCGTTCTCATTGCGATATTTTTCCCTGTCATTAAGCACTTCAGATGTTAAGAGATGATTTCTGAGATTTCTAACGAGCAAAGAGATGGAATTTTGCCCGAGCCCAGAGAAAAGGCTGAAATGAATGTGCCAAATGATGCTACCATCAATCCAAACAAGGTTTGAGTGGGGTTCTCGGATTCCTGGAGTATTCCAGGCTTCAAGATACCATTCACACTAGTCTCATATCAGTCTTCCAATTAATAATAGAAGGCATAATAACATCAAATAATCAGCGGCATAGCTCTATAAGACAACTAGACCACTTAGAAAGTGTCAAGAAAGATAACTCAGGTAGGAGGACTAAGAGCAGATAATGGCAGATTGGACAAGACTCGAAAGATGCTTGAACATTCTCATTCAATTGCAACATTAATATAGTGCTAGAAAGAAAAAGGGACAGACTTTAACATTTGAGACATCATGTAAACAAAGTTAGTGCACTTCCTAAATAGCCAAAAGTTCAGAAATATTGAATGATTCCCCGTGTCTAACAACTTAAACTTCTAGTCGGATTGATTAGCGACGGTCTGAATAAGAGAGATTTTTTCCAATCTTATATCCTGTCCTCTCCCTCCACTTCCATCAGTTCAAACACGAAGACTATCAGAGAGATTATGACTAACCGGAGTTACCGAAGCGGGGAAACGAAGGAATTGGCGGAAGAGGAATCGAAACAGGTCCATGAACAAGTTTATCGGGCACAGCTGCTCCGTTCAACCCGCTGCTAGATGGCGGCACATGGTGATGAGGGGGAGAAGCAGAAGATGATGGTGGTGGCGGTGCATGGTGGGGTTGAAGTTTCTCTTCCACGATGGGATGCTTATCAACCGGAGCTTTGAATGGTAACGGGGGATGAGGAAGGGCATGAAGAGGAGCAGTGACTCTCATGGACCACTGGGGATGGTGTTGCTGCTTCTCATGCTCATTCCCATGCTCCTGCTCATGCTCATCTCTTGGTGAAACGCCAGAGAATCTCTCTGGGAAGCAAGATGAAATGGAAGGAGCTCTCTGCATCACCTTGTTGGGCTGATCCATTGCTCGGTGAAGTCACAAATTGTTTGTGTCTTCCTTCTTTCTCCTGCTAACTGATATCATCAACAAGAAAGGAGATGAAGATTGTGAAGTTGCTTATGTAATTGCTTTCGGCAGAGACAGAGTACAAACGAGATTGACCCAAGGAGACTTCTGCGGTGGCTGAAACAAGGTCAATGGGATGGTGGCAACTCGCCGTGCAACTAGGAAGCTGCTGAAAGCGCGGTTGAATCTGGCCCACGCTGTATGTGGTTCTTAGGTTCACACTGCTGCATGCTGTGGTGTGCCAAGAATTGTATGAAGTCCTCAGCCCCACTTTGGCAGATTTGTTTCAAAAATTGTTAAGGTCAATGTGACTTTTTCTTTTTTCTGATTTTTATGTCTCCTGATTTGACACATTTGCAATTTTGTTATGCCGTACTTATGGACAGAGGCCTTGGTTTCAACACCAAAAGTTCAAGAAGCCCCCTGCAATTGGGCAAAAACTAGGGGAAACTTCCACACGCAATTTACCAACTATAGTTTCTCCTTTTCTAGAAAATGAACTTCCTTATGATTGTCGGGCAACAAATTCAACTCTTCGAAATCCGAGGACTAGTACAGGCCTCGTTAATGTTAGGTTTTTTTTTTTTTTTTTGGCTAGAATTGTTAATGTTAGCTCCTTTAGCCCTTTAGCCCATAAAAGTACTTTTTAAACAACCACCGATAACGATATTCGTGACATGACTCCGCAACCTTTTCGATATTAGGCTGCTCTCCTCTCCCAATTTAGATTTGGATCAAGTTTGGGGAGGTTCTCTCCCGAACTAGATCTAGATATAGATCTAGGAGTTCTTTATAGTATTTGATTCGTGTTCTTTCAACATATTGATGTTAGTGTCTCTGCACGGCGATGAAAATAAGGACATTGAACCTAAACGCACATCCTAAGCGGTTGTAGATAGAGTGGGAAAATTTAACCGTGTGCTCATCACTAAATATGGTGACTGGCCGCCGATCATTTATAGTGACAGATATGTTCTTGAGAAATGAGAGTATGCTTTCAGCTGCAAAGTGTACTTTGTTATTTGCTTTCCGGGCTTTCACTTTATTAATCGGTTATTTAGGATTTGCCAGGCTTTTGTTGGTCAACCTTGACACGACACTCCCGAATGGTTCTAGCAATGGGATTCAGCCCAAACGCGAAGCCCACAATGAAATTCGGGTATCGTGTTAATCGAATTAAACTGGGACTGAAGCAAGAACTATAAAGAATAAGAGAGAGCAGCCAACGTATGATGAAGAAACTTCATGGTACAAGCCATAAATGAGTTAGGCGTGGGATTAATTTAGTAACTTAGGAATCCCAGATCTAGACCCTGGTCTTCTTCGTTTAAAAAAAACATGCTCTCATTGACTTGAGAAGTCTACTGCAGGAAGTAACAAACAATCGATCTCCTGCATTTATCTCGGTTACCCAGAAAGCAAAAGAGGAAAAATGTATTGACCTGTTGACTTCCTACTGCTTAAAGAGTCCTTCCCACCTCCCTCCATGCCCAAGAACTCAATTTTGCAGATGGCAGGTAGAAACATTTGGGGGTTGAAGCAGTTGTATCTGCAGATGCCTTGCAAAAGATGGAACTTTGAAGCTATTTTCAGGAGAAGTGCCTCAACCTCATCACAAGTGCATGAGAATTGCAAAGTGTCCCTGCTGAAGAAATTGAATGCCAAGATTCCTGAAGAGAGCGACAATGCCTGCATCTACCGAGTCCCTGCGAAACTGCGTCAAGTAGAGGCAAAGGCGTATGATCCGAGCATCGTATCAGTCGGCCCTTATCATCGCGAACACTTGAAAGAAATGGAGGAGCTAAAGCTAAAATTCTTCCACAGGGTCTTCAGGTCAAAACAAGAACATGAAGTTGAACTGGAGAGGGTGATTTCGGCAATGGAGGAACTAGAACCGAAGGCTAGGAGCTGTTATGCGGACAATGTTAAGCTGAGCAGAGACGAGTTCATCGAGATGATGATCATTGATGGCTGCTTCGTCCTGCAGCTCCTGAGAGAGGTGGGTGGCTGTTGTTATTCTCCGTCCCTCGTTCAAAGGTGGATGTTGCCGACGCTCCGCCGCGATTTAATCAAGCTCGAAAACCAGCTCCCAGTGATAGTTCTAAGCGAATTGCTCGACTTGATTCCTGACAGTTCTCTGTCGGAATACTCGATTCTTTCCCTACAGGACCTCGCTTTGAAGTTCTTCAATCCGTTATTGCAGAGGGACTCACAGACGAATGCTGCCGCTGCCACCGCTATGATGAATAGGACCTGTCACTTTCTTGAACTTGTCCGATCCAGCATCCTGCCCGAGATACAGGATCAGGACCGGAGAAGGCAAGCTCACATGATCCAATCTATGACCGAGTTGAAAGAAGCGGGAGTGATCCTTGAGAAGTCACAGAATGACAGGGCATTAGACGTCCGATCTGAGGGAAGGGTACTGAAGATTCCACCACTCCACATAGACGATCACAGAGGCACGTTGTTCCGCAACGTGGTGGCCTTCGAGCAATGCCACAAGAAATGCAAACCTGATGCAACAGCATACCTGTTCTTCTTCGACGGGCTCGTGAACTCGGCAGACGATGTGGAGATCCTCCATTACAAAGGCATAGTCCACCACACCCTTGGAAGTAACAAGGAGGCGGCGAATTTGGTGAACAAGCTGTGCAAAGAAGTGGACTGGAACGGAGAAGAGTCGTATCTGCACAAAGTGGTGTGCGAGGACATTGATGTCTACTTCAAGAGCAGGTACGCGAAGCTCAGGGCACGCCTCGTTCATTACTACTTCAGCAACTGGGTGGTCAGGATTTCGACCGTGGCAGGATTGTTCGTGCTTTATCTGACGCTAATCCAAACGGGTTGTGGAGTCGCCGATTCACTGAATGCTCTGAAGGAGAATGGCTTCTGGGCGTACCTGAGTTATTCATTTTCCCTGCTCTTCTCTCGCCCCTCCACGCCTCACCTTGATCGAAAGGATTCAAACCCGGAATGAAGTCTGAGGATATATCTTGAAAACAAATTTGCAGGCTCTACTGGATGTACTGTGAGCGGTGATCCCGCATTTCATGTGTTTTCTTCCTTTGTTCCATGATGAGTTTACCAATGATCTTTCCTTAGGATTCTAATGCGTTACAGGATCGCTTGTAAAAGATTTGGAAAATCACCCAAAGCGCCTTAGATTCATCTGCTCTATTAGGCAGCTGATTAAGTTCCTGCTCGTTGAATTTTAGTAAGACAACTCTTGCATGTGGAAGATCTTTAACCGGCTAAAAGTAAGAATCAAGAACTTCGATACTATTTCAAAATGGAAAGTGCTATATCTACCGAAAACATGCACAACGGAGCCCAAGGAATAACTTGGTTGCAATAATCCAAAACTAATTCTAAGCAGCTTTTCATAAAAATCAGGTACAATAGACATAAGACGACAAGTCTAGTTGGAAAACAAGACATTGGTCTACGCATTACTCTTTGCAACACCACAAACTACCATGTGTATATCATTCATTTATATGTCCAGGAAATGCTCAAGACAGACATACGAGGATATTTCTATAACATCTAAACTCGAGAGTCAATAAATTCTCATGAAAGAATTCAAGGTTCCGCCACAGGTTGCAAGACATTGGTCAGATGCAGCATGAAACTATATATCAAAGATCTTAACAAAACTCGAATACAGAAATGTATGCGACACAGGAATTCACAGAACCAAAAAGTGTGCAGAAGCAGTCGTTCAGGTGACCGAATTATCTATCATTCAGACAACTTGGTAGTTCTCGGCGATCAAATGCGTTCTCTGAGAAAACTTGGGAGGTGATCCACCTCCCAGAGGCAAGATATTCACAACCTGAGGAGATTAGAATATATTACGTTCAAATCAGTTCATGAGAAGTAAATGAACTAATAGCAAGAGAAAAGAAAGAAACCAACTCAAAATTATTTTCAGAAGAAACAGAACTATTACAACAAACCTTTAAGTCACTGAATGTGCTAGTAGCTGAGAACTGCACAGATATGGGGAAAAATACAGAAGAATCGGCCGGGGGAACAACAAACTCCATTGAGCCACTGCTGACAGTTCAAGAGTGTTTAGTGAAAGGTCAAATGACTCATGAGAATGGCAATACTCGAGCATAGATATAGAAGAAAGCTATAGAGCAGAAAAACAGGCCGGACCTGCGGTTTGAATTGTCAATAAGAACGATTGACCACTCCAAGATGGAATTTCTAGAGTCATATCTGCAAGAGATGAAAAACGCCTCTGTAACTAGTAAAAGAACATAACAAACGTACTGCGCCTACAGACAACTAGCAATTTCATCATTGATTGGGGCCAAGCTTTAAGAACCGTGCGTAGGCCAAGGGTTCCCCCAAAATTCTTGTTCTTTCTTCTGCACTATTATCTATGCTGTGCAAGGATATTAGAAAAGAACATGAATAGTTCAGAAAATCACCTCCACTCGCCATCAATCTGCCTCACATTCGGGGCTTCTCTAAGAGCTGGAAGTGGTACGGAAATCACAACATTTCTCAGATCAAACATTGATGAAGCCTCATATTCAATGCTTACATAAGTTTCATTTCCAGAAACAGAAGGCCAGCAATTTACTGCCACGATAATTGCATGTTAGTAACAGAACCATAGACTTGATATTTATAAACACCAGATAAATTAACCTACTTGACAGAGGCACCATAGACTCATCAGTACTTTGCATTCTCCACTTCAGAAGACCTACACCTGCAGCATCACCAGCTTGGCCAGTTGGAAAAGGACGGTTTGGATCTTTTAAGCTTAGAATACTCTCATTGTTGAATAACTCTTTGTTGATGTTAGGATGTGTCTTGAAAAGGATGCCTGGATTAACCCTGGTTTCAATCTGAAAAGGATGAAAAACTCATCATATGCAAAGAGGCCATAAAACACCTGGAACAGTGTACATCACATGTTAAATAGCATTTTGCAAAACTTTCACATATATGAACATCAGAGCTTATATGCCCAATGCACTCTATAAAAGAGAAAGTCTACGGAAGAAAAAAGATGCTCAAAGCTTGTCATTATCTCACAGCCACCAGTCATGCACATTTGGGTCTATTTGTATTAAACGGAGCCATTACACAAAGCTTGAGAGATGAAACTTTATTTTCCTTCTTTCTGAACATGAATGTATTTCAAAAGTCGGTTCAACCTAAAAGATGCAGCCTGCTATTCATCAACGATAACGAAAATCAACAGACACCTATTCTTTAGCCTGTTCACCATGAGTGGGGACTCATCAAAGATACCAATTTCAGAACAACAAAATGTTGCGAGATAACTATAAATTGAATGCCACCTTTAATTATGTGCAATTAAAAGTAGACTGGTCATGTCACCTGACTTGTGACATACATACAAGTATGTTCTAAGACAAATAATGAATGACTGGTGACATTACCAAATTTGGCACGTCATTTTAAATAAATGACCTAACTGTACTTGGAAATTGCTTCTCACAGAATATCGGCTTCTGCTTATACAGGCATGGAAAGACAAGGGAAGGGGAGAGTACCTGAACCTGGATAAGCCCATCCTCTTGGTTTAGAATTTGAAGTGACAATGTTCCCTGGACATCAAAATTGCTCATTCCACCATCACGTTTGAGTGTCACATTGATTTTCTCCTCAACAGTCAAAGTGATGGGATCAGTTAGTGGAGCAGCAGCCAATTTAGATGCAGCTGCTTTTGGCTGGACATCTTCCAGAATTACTTCACCTTCTGCCTTCAAGCTTTCCAAGAACTGATTTGCCCGTTGGGTCTTACCAAGCTGCATACCCAGACCTTTGGGAGGAGCAGTGGCAGATGAAGGTGGGCGACCTGTAAAAAAATAGTCAGGACAAAGTTAGGGTCATGTAGAGAATTTTCTATCCTCATCTTATTAAAGCCGGAAATAATGGAATAAATTCAAGCATCGATGTGAACATGACAAATTTCTTCTTGAGGGAAATTGAATGATAAACGTATTAAATGAATGGAAGTTTAGAAAATTGAGTCTAGAGATAAATATGACAATTAGACTTGGGGGCTCCTCCTGCGAAATGAATTCGCACCAACACAACATTTTTTCCTCTATGAACTGAAAGTTGATTGATTTTTCAAACTGCTTCGACACCATACACCATGTATTCCTCTTATATCTTTTCCAACTTTCCATAATTGTGAAGAATAATAAAAACATGCAATTCAATTAATTTTGCTTGAATAATGTCACTTACAGTTGGTTACAATTTCCAAGTGAACTATATAATTCAGATTACTATCCGGAATTATTTACAACCAGAATTTTATTAAAAACATAAATCAGACTCCAGATTGCATGGCAGTTAGACCATAAAACTAGTAATTTAAAAACGCTTTCTTCTTCTAATAATTAACACCATCTAGAGCTGTAAGCATCTCTAGGCTAGAAAACTCTGAACATTTTGTGAAAAAACCAGTAAACACTCAATCAAGTGGGAAGAACTTTTTCAAGCAACTGAAATTTGACTGCACCGAGTCATAACAAATACTGTTGCATGAACATGTGGGATTTGTCCAAAGAAAAAAAAAACATGGGGATGATCCAAAAGTTATCAGCAGATACCCTTTCCACTTGAAAGCTCGCGAGAAGCTGACATGATTCAAAATAGTAGCAACCCACAAGACTTAACCAAATAACAATTACTACCTAAGCGAACGTGAAGAGCCGCTAACCTTTAGGCTTAGTAGAAAAGGAATCAACATCAGTGCTCAATCCAAATCCAGACCCACTTCCAAAGCCACTTCCACTGCTGGAAATGCTCATCTCACTAAAGCCACTCTCAAGTCTTCCAGATCCCATTCCTTGTAGACCCTTAAACCCTCCTTTGTCACCTCTAGACTTCTCAATCTGCACAATATTGAATCATTTGTCTTGAAGATGGTTAACAACACAGGATAGTCATGGAAGGAAGAAGCAGGAGTCTTCTAAAGTCCCCAAAACGTACCTTGCTTTTGTCAATCTCACTAGCTTTGCGCTTCATAACATCCTTAGTTTCATTAATCTTACTTTGCCTTACTAGCTTGTGCAGCTTTTCTTCGTGACTCTCCATCTCACAGTATTGCTTGACCTGCGCAACGGTGACATTTTCCTTGTGCCCAAGAGACATAACTTCATCAAAGGCAAAAATCAGCTCGAAGGCTGTTTTGCCTATCCCCTCTTCATCAAGAGAGAAAGAATACTCGGGTACCTAAGAAGTCTTAAGGAAATAACCAGATTGAATACTTATATATTAGGTTGACAGTCCTAAAAAGTTGCAATATTCCTTGTCATTATGACAAGCTAAAATAATGAAAGTTTGAAAAAAGTAACTTGATTTTTGGCATTCAGGGACCACAGATCCAGAAAAATCGAAAACCAGAAAGGAAAAAAAAGGCGACAAAGATAATCTTAAACAATCCACCAAGAAGGATACAAGCTTGGAGAGAAGCCTAAGGGTTTCCAGATCTTCAAGAATGTTGCTTTGCTTATTGGTAACAAGAAGCAAGTACAGAGCTTCTATTGGCTGGTAAACATAGCGAACATTCTCAGTCTCAACATATGTGTGCTGCTTTCCCATACCAACTAATTTCGGGAAAGCAGCAAGAAGACCCTCGATTCTGATTCGAGACATGTCAACAAACTGCCGAGAAACAAGCACTGCAAAAGAATTTAGAAATATCAAATGATTAACTCAGGAGAATGAGGACATCAAAACATAAATAAAATCAGGTTGCTCCCAAGGACCGAGGAAAATGTAGTTATTGTTTTACTCTTCTAATTAGCTATTTACAGGATGAGAGAAACATAATCAAAGAAACAACCCAGTCAATCATTTTCTTCAAAGATAATAACATTGAAACCAAATGACTCACCTTTCCCAGACTTGCTCACTATAGCAGCTGCGAGAACCACCTGTACAGACACAAACACAGTGCAAGAAAACACTCAACAACAATATCTAAGCAAACATTGTAATATACTCTGCACATGCCTATAGAAAGTACACTTAACTAATAAACAAACAATAGTAAGTCTAAGACTATACAAAATAGTACGAAACCAGACTCAAGTTCTCTTATGCCTCAAGCCACATAAATGTAGGCATTAAACCTCATGCCATATCATAGTCCTAGTCCAATAAACAATTAGTAGGTTATAAAACTTCCAATTGACAAAACCTCAAAAACAGATCTAGCATTTAAGTCATCAAACATATGACTTCAACAGTGAGGAGTCTCTTCATGATTAATTTGAAAATACAAAAATGCTATACACGGGTTCTTTTAACGTGGACATGAACCATGGCCTCATTAAACAGCCAATTATTGGTTCAACTCCATCATGATACATATTTCATGCATCACGGTTTCATTTAAAACAAATGTCGTAGAGTAGAGAATCTGAAAGCATGTAATGAGCGAGTGAGTTATCCAAAGTCGCTTTCAGTGTAATGGGTTCGGATGCAGTGGAAATAGCCTGATCTCACCAGTAAATGGACTTCTGATGCTAAGATCAAAGATCCACAACCTAAATTGCGGAATTAAGAGTGCGAAGGATAAAAGAAACTGAAATTTTTACCATCTTGGCCTGCTGACAAACAACCACTTGCTGCTGAACTAAACAGGCCGGACCTACACACAATACAAGGAAAGAGACCCGTTAATCGAGAACCAGGAACACTCGATCCTTGATCTCAATGCTGTATTACGACCCAGATTCAACCAATCGCGAACGTCCAAATCCAAAACCATCCCACCAAACATCGAACACAAAGGATCAAACCCCCGCGAATAACCCGGAGAAGCAGAACTCGACGTCATCCGGATCAACCGCATTAGATGCGATGCAACGCAATGCAAAACACAAGCTAACGAATGTCAGATCTGACAACGACTAACAGCCCGCTCAGCAGAACATCCAATGCGATCGCGGGAGCCTAATTAAGAATCTATTCGCATTCGGAAGAGCATCGCTGTCGGATTTCCCGGGGGGGTGTATCACGGGGAGATCTGAGCGAGAGACGGAGCCGGAGGCAGCGAATTCTCGCGACGGAATCGATGAAGATCTGAGGAGCAGTCAGGATCGAAGATCTTTACCTGTTCGTCTCGTGACGATGGCGCGAGATTCGATCTCGGAGGAGCGCGGAGGATTCTCTGTGAACTGAGCAGAACAGCCCTCCCGGGGGGTGGACGAACCGATTTATGTACGGGTTTCAGAGGGTCTGATTCGTGCTCGCAGTGAAGAGTCGCCTTCGACTTCAGGATCGCTCAATGGGCCTGAAAATGCCTTCCATCACGGCCCATTTGTGTCGTGGGCTTTTTCTGGCCCATTCATAACCGATCAATAAACGGAGAAATAACGCAAATGGTCTCTCAACTTTTACCTGGTGTGCAAAGTGGTCCCTTGACTTGTAATTTGTTCAGTGTGGTCTTTGAACTTTTGGTACATTTTCAAATTAATCATCAGATTATACGAAAGTGCTTAATGTTGTCCTTCCGTTAATTTAAATTCATGGAAAATGTTGAGTATTTTCATATAATTCAGGAATTAATTCGAATATGTACCAAAAGTTTAGGGATTACATTGCACATTTGATCAAAATTCAGGGACCATTTGTGTCATTATCCATTTTATAAAGGAGCATGCTCGAGACACTTTATAGGGAAATGTTTTCGCTCCAAATGCACCAATTACACTTACCACGAGAAAGACAGCGCGTTGAAATGACAAACTTTCTTTACGAGGGAAAAAGTCGTATTCAACGTTCAATAGCCATCCGACATGTTATTTAGTACACTAATTTCGTAAAAGAGTCTCGAGATGCATTAGTTTCGCGAAGGAAACTTAATGTCGAAGGAAAACGTTTCGCAAGAACTATTTTTTTTGTTTTTTCAGGAAAGTGGGTAATTTTGCTTTGTCCCAACTAGTAAAATGTTCATGTTTTATCATAAGATACGCATACCTGTGTGATTCTTGATAAAAACTTTTGTCTCTAGCACTTATCCTAACTCATGGAAGTATACTTAGCTCTATTGGAACTAGAGAGACCATACATGTATAAAACACACGCCACATCATACTGGTGGAAGAATATTTCGACCTTTGATGAACTTATATTAATTATATCTTTTCATTAGCCGGTTAACAATATGACGCATCAATTAACATTTAAATACCAAAGATATGATTATATCATATTATGGTCGCGGGAGTAAATAGATTATTCTTTTGATTTATCATTAGACAGCACGAAATGCTATCAAAAGTCAATTTGCATATACCATATTTTCGTAATCTATTGTAATTGACATAGATAATTTTTAAATTCTTTCATTTTATAGTACAATGGATGTACCACTCGTGATAACATCCTTTTTAGGCTTTTTTTTATATACTAATTAATGTCAAACTTTTTCACGCTCTTCTAAACAAAATGACGATATATACACCTCTGTATCCCGTACCGTATAATTTCTTCTCATATAATACTAAAAGGAGTGCCTTTTTTTAGAAAATGAGATGAAAATAATTTTCCTAGCGTTAGAATTTGACTCATGAAAGTATTAGTAAACCATGAAGAGATGCTAGACGATTAATAAATGGACATACCGGGCTAATGTTCAAGCGACCGTGTGAATCAAGTTAATGAATAAGAAAAGAAATGGCGACAAGAAAAATATAAGTATGAGGCAAAAAATTGGAATAAATATTGATAATTAGCACTTGTAAATGAAAGGAAGGGTTGATGGATGTGAAGACCGAACTCATTAGTAAATTAGAGTTCAGTTGAGAGCGCCATTAGTAAATATTGACAATTTTGATTTTTCTATTTTTCTCAACTTTTGAGCAGCATGCAATAAGGCCCCCCTCATAAAGAGGTCAAAGATTTGGCTGCATGGTCCAGAAATGGCAAGAATAATCTGTGGCAGTAAGGAATGCAGTAAGGAAAATCCAAATCACATCATGTGATTACACACCATAAAATTGACCATCTGTGCAATTTGTTCCATAAAATCCATGTATATATACCCACAACCAGATATTTAAGCTAGACATATACTTTGGTCAACCATTTGCAGTAAACAAACCAAGACACAAACATAAACCAATCATAAGTACTATGCTTGTTTTAAGTATCTGGCAAGAAAAAACACAATCAAATCCTAGCATCCAGCAACATATGCTATCCTTCCTCAAGGCATTGCATCCCCAAGCACTGCTCTCTTCTTTCATCTTCCTACTCTGGAATGGCCACAAGAAAGCCAGCAAAAGGGTCACACTGGATCAACAAATTAGTGACAATCATTTCACACAATTAACATAAACAGAGCCGGAACGTTTTGCTGATTACCGCCGTAGTTGGAGGGCTGGAGAAAGTCCTGCAGGTTGGGCTGAGTTGGTTGGAGGCGGTACGGCTGAAACTGCGGTGGGAGGATCGCGAGCTGAAGGACGCTGCTCGGCTGTTCTTCTCCATAGAAAGGGAATTGCTCCAGCACGTGCTGCGCTTCCTCCGGCTTCGGTACTGCTCCTCCCGCCTGTTGATGCTCCATCGCCATCTGTTGCTGCTTAATCTATCGTCGGCATTGGTGGCATCATTGACCATAGTCAGTCTTATTAAATTGCGATGAGATACATGATCCGATACGTTCTCATTTTTTCATGACAAGATTACTGTCCAAAAGGAAACACAACTCATAACAATATCTGGAACACACTAATATATACAACCTAAAATTGGTTTGAAACATTTGTGAGGACAATTTTTCCTTTTTGCCCTTTTAACTAGCAATGGGAAGAGGGCAAACTAGCTAGGGTTTCGGCTCACTACATATTTCAATGTTGCTTTTAAGACATAATAAGAGAGTTTGGAAGTTAATCAACTGAACCAAAAATCTTTCACTATGTTTCTATTGCATAGCAGCTGTGCAAGTATTTTGCCAGTGGCATTATAACTCACCAGATGATATATTTGATCGTTTTCATCCTGCAGCATTTTCTCCTGGACATCGTAACCATGGTCACAAATGCATGAAACTTAGATTCCTTCTTGATATAAAACAAAAAAGAAATGCATGTAACCTTAAATTTACTTTGGAAGAGAGAGGACAGTCATACCTTTCTCCGCAGATTGTCTATTTGCTGTTGCATCAGCTCAGACTGAATGATACCCGGAAATCAGGGACACAGTTTGATTAGCATGTATACACACATGGATCAACAATTTGTACAACTTCATATGTGGATCGCACGGACTGATTAAGTTAATAGCACTTCATAAGTAAGCACTTATAACCCGTCGAGTGATTAGCTTGTGCTAATTGAATGAAAATAGAAGAGAATGCAATTCATTCATGAAAGTGTTGTGTGTGCCGTGACATGATGGAAGATCTGTGCCCTTGGAATAACGAGCAAATCTAAATGCAAAAGCAGACAATCACATGTAGTTGTCAGTTATAATGCTACCCTTTTGGCGTTGATTTTGTACCGAGATCTTTCAAACTTTAACCATGATGTTCTTCCTCTAGATGTTAATTGCCGACATGTTCTCATTCAGCAGCGTCTAGAAAAATCTTCTGAACAGTATAATTAATGTGAAAGGCGGTATGATATGCTCGGCGCATGCTATTGCTTCTAACTTACGAAAACAGTGGTTGCAATAGAAAAATCACGCACCCAAATTCGTCGTTACGAAGCACCATTACCTTCCTTGCGCGGACCTTGTTGATGGAGCACTCAAGTTGTTGCTCCATCTGATCGAAGTCCTCGAGTCGCATGTTGGTCAGATCACTGGCGGTGTATTGCTGCACACTCAGTTGAAGGCTACGCGTTTCTCTCCGTATCCTCCTCAGCTCATTCTGAAGTTGTTCCTGCGAAACAGCGTGCGGCGATGTGTGAAGATGATTAACCATTGTCTTTTCCACAATTCTCTTTAGGGAAAGCAAGATATTCCCATGCAGATATACCTGTTCATTGTGCTCCACAATTTGAGTCCCCTTTTGGCCGTGATACTTCCTTATGATTTCTTGCATGCTGCAAATTCAGATAACCGTAATGTAAGAAAAGTCCATCATTCGCTATAATTAAGTTTGTTGAATAAGATGAAGCATCCATCCCTGCTCTAAGTAAAATTAACTGTTTACATAAACTCGAAATGGAAATTAAATCAAACCAACAATTAAAAAAAAAGAAATTATATGAAAAATTACTGTCGTCGCTCAAATTGTGTGATGAATATCATTTAAAGAATCCACGATGTGTGCTAACTCAAGTTATAAATCTCAAAGCAGTGAGAACTCATTTACAACAGGATAAAGACACTTTGATCCCTTCTAGATTTTTTTTTTTTTTTTTTGTAAGCACGTTTCTAATAATCAATTTAAGCAGAAAAATATCTAGTTTAGCAATCCTCCAGTTAAAACTAGTCAATTTCTATCCATTTAAATTCGAGGAGCTCGAAGCGAATACGAACATGTATACATAATTCAAGCAAAAATAGAGACATGTAGTGAATATTAAGGATGAAACTGAAGAGATGTGTCCGAAGAAGGAACCCTAGCTATGACCTCCCGAAGAGAAATTTTAACAACTGGGTTTATGCAGACACTAAATAAACACAGACAAAGCGCAGAGAAAGAGAGAGAGAGTAATCATCACATACAAGATGCAGGCCCTTCCCCTAAAAATCCCAATTATCTCCGCAATAAAATGGATGAAAAAAAAAAAACTACGAATATGAAAAACATTCTGGGATATTACTTATGGCCATTGATGCAACTTGGGAAAAGAAAAAAACCAAAAAGAGAACCTGGGAAAAGGAAACAGAAACCAGGTTTATATATAGATAGATACATCTATATTGCAAGCATCAATTAGAGTAAAGGCCAAAGGGTTTTTATTAAACAACAATGATCTGAAAACTATGGGGATTAAAATGACCAAACTAGGAATTTCAAGCTAGGACCAAGGAAACATAAAACGAATTCACCTCGTGGACTGGCTGCAGTAATCGAAGAGCTTTCCAGAGCTGGAGAAGACGATGAGCCCGATCTGCGCATCGCAGAGGACGGCCAACTCATGGGTCTTCTTCAACAGCCCCACGCGGCGCTTTGCAAAGGTCACTTGCCTCGTGGTCTTGTTCTCGATCCTCCGGATTTCTATCTTTCCTCGGCCCATTTTTGGTGGGAGGATTTCACTCGCCTTTTCCTGCTTTGTCTCGCTGCCGGTGGAAGCTGAAAAAAGAGAGAGATTTTAGCCATTCTTAGCTTCCCCAGGTTTCTAGGATTATATGTTGTTGCAAGAAGAAAAGCCAAAGTTTAGGAATACATAAGAGCAAATTAAGCACGAACTCATTGCACTGCTGCTTCAGCTCAGAATTAGGAGTGTGTCCCCATTTTTTGCAAAGCAAACAAGATTAAATGATGGAGTTGTAGAGACAAATTGAGGACTGCCATCCGAAGTGGAAACTCATAGCTTCCGAAAAACCCTAGTTTCTGGAAACTTGCACATACCTATGCACAAAACAAGCAGAGAGAGAGAGAGAGATTTTGGTATTACCTTCTTCTTCTCCTTCCCTTGCTTGTGGGATTAGAAGATGAGCCTGAAAGCTTGTCCTGTGAAGTTATGGAGCTGAGCAACTCTCTATAAGTAGACCAACTTTAAAGTTGCTATTTACCAAAAGAGCCTTTATCTGGCTTAACCCCAAATCATGCCAAGGGTCTGAAGGTTCACACATGTGAGACTCTGATCGTGGATATGAAATTTTTCTTTTTCGACAATTAATTCACATGCAATGGAGAAGTAAAAGTAATGATGATAAAAGAGTGTCATAGCATGCATGTGGTTGGTAGCAAAGAAAAAGAAAAAATGGATGATTTCATCATCAATTGAGGTGCAGATCATATACATATAAGATCAAGTCACTTTACTCTTATCCCGGCTTTAATTTACGGGCAAGCTCTTGTAATTATACTCTTTCACGGAATAAAATTAGATTAATGGCCTTGAAATAATTGGAATTAGGAGACTGGTTTAGCTAGTTATGACGAAAGATTTAAACTCAGAAAACTTGATCAATGCATTTCGATAGCAAACATGCTTAAAGTAAATAAAAAGTTTAGCTAGGAATATTGTTTCTTATTTAGACTAAAAGAATTTTAAAGAGAACATACTGTCCGCGGAAACATTGAACATCTCATTTCCTAATCAATCTTTATATTCATATAATTCATTTATATCAAACCCTTAAGTCGCATCCCTTTCAGCACCTCGTGAATTGGCTTCACCCCAAGTTTACATATTCAGTATTAAATCATAAGAGAGCGGAAAAATTCAGTAATTGTTAGTATCAAATGGTTAAAACCAATTGAACGGACAATTAAAAAGACTCCCAATAATGGTGAAGTAATCGACATTGTTTCTTTTTTTTTTACCATGCATAATTATTGCATGGTGATGATGGCACCATGTGGTAATGTTTAATACTTGCCATGATTAAGTAATCTTTCGCTATCTCCTAGTGAAGGAGGGTAGGAACAAAGGGTGGACGTCATACTGTGACTAATAACCACTCTCTCTCTCTCTCTCCACGACCCCAGTGGGAGCTTTATGAGTTTTGCCAATTCTAGGGCAAGTTCAAGACGTGGGAACATGACCAGGTTACCATGAATGGAAGTCACAGCTGCCGAGGTTTCCATTTTTCGAAACGGCAAAGTGCGTGAATCTGATGCAATAGTGCCTGTCAAGCTCCAGAGTCAGTTCCTTTGGCTGGCTTACTGATTAAGCATCATTGCAAACTGCATTAACATCCGTCAAATGTATATGCTTGTAATGAATGAGACAAGCGGTGTCATTAGGACAAATGTGTGTGCTGTGTTTGAATCGAAGCGAGTGGTAAGGACACGCCATCTCATAAGCACGTAGGTTTGACCGAGGAGAAACTGCCCAATTTGTTTCTCCGCGTTGTGTATGCTGGACAAACTTCCAAGCATGTTCGAAGAAAAAGGCTCTGAGAAGTTTCGCAGCACTTCAACTTTGTTCAGAAGAGGAAAGTAAGGGCAGGCGTTTGTTGTGAGATCCTTCTGTGGTCAATACTTGGATGTTAGAAGCAAATCGAGAGAATAATTGACGAAGACCAGCCTGATTGGTTCTGTTTGAGGCCGGCTCTGACGAGAATCGGCCCGGCTCACACGAGGATCGGCTCAGTTCTTGGCTTCAAAAAGTTGGGATTGGTAAAGACCGGTTAGGTCCTCGGTTTTCGCGTTGGAACCGGAGATTCTAACCACAATTAATAACAAGCCCAACCATGTCGGGTGCCAAGATAGAACTCAGCTGTTGCACAATAGAATCAACTATAGAAAGAATTATCCGGACGAACTTAAAAAAAGCTCATTTTGATCCAAATTAACTTGACATCATTACTTTCAATGAAAAATTATCAATTTTATCTAAAAGAAGCGAGTCAATCCCTTCATAGTTTTAGAAGATATCATTAAGAAACATATCATACGAAAAGCCCCTAGCACATATATACGAGAGAATACCTCACTTAAAAAGGTCGTAATGTGATAGTGGATGCCTACACATATATGACTCCTCATGGCCAACCAACACGGGGTTTTGTACAGTGAAATACAAGGAAAGTTTGCAATTAATCTCTTGAAAGGGAAACAAAAACACTTAGGTTATAAATATCTTGTTTCTTTTCCCTTAAATGGATCGCAACGGCATATTGTTTGAAATTCATGTGAAATTCATCTTCCACATCAAAGTCCCCTTTGGAGGATGATCAAAGCATTAAAGAGAGTCCAAAGCATGTGATTATAGTTAAAGAAGACTCAAAATTTGAAAAATTCACAGCAAGAGGTTAAAGACAATTGGTAATCTCTGAACATGCTTGGCATATAGTCAATTTTGTACAATGTATGATCATATCCCACTTCTCGAATTCGAGGTGGTGGTGTCGTGACAATGCAAACAACATTTGCCACCTTCTGTAATTGTGACTAAGGATGTTGAATTTCATTCTATGTAGATGTGTTTTCTATGAACGTTTATGTTAGTTCCTGCTTTCAACTGATGCAGCAAAAGGAGCATAAAAGCTCATCACACTAGCTATAGCTTGCCGGTTAGTAAACCCTTGCTGGAGCTAGTTGAATATACTGTCTCATGAAGTCCTGATCAAGTATTAACCCTAGGAAACAAATTAAGAATCAACCCTTTGTCTGCCTAGAACTGAAAGCTGTAGTTTTATTGTGTCCATTTCATTCTAGATGGCCTCCAACTTTCTCGTAAATTCAGCTGCCTCCTAACCTCATTTAACAACAAATTAAATGTACTAGATGCATGCGAGTGCGCGCAAGGAAGGGTAAAAAAATGTTCAAGATGTTGAACCGAATTATGTAGTTTCTTGATGTGGACCTATACCCACAAATTCGATGTTCATAGGGGTACGATCTTGCAGAAGTAAGGTGGCGCCAAATTGGTTTTAAGGCAAAGAAACACATTTTTTTCCCATTTCCCACCAAGGATGTACATGTATATCCAATGCAACCCATAAGCATAAGAAGAAGTTAGCCGCAGTTCATAACATATTGAAGCTTTTCCATTACCAATTCCACGATATAATGAGATATGGAATGTCATTGAGATGGAAAACAAACCCTAGTTAGGGAACACTTGTTAGGAGCATCCATATATGGAAGTACAAAGGTTAGATTATCTAAATTGGTCCCCCCACGTCTCCTTTTGCCATCATCGCTCTCACCCAGCTAGTTTCTGCCCTTGGCCAGTCCATTGCAAAGTTTCAAACAATAGCTTTCTCAAGCCTGTGTGGACATGAAGCTGCATGAATTTGAAGAGAATGCCAACATCATGACTGAATCAGAACGTCCAGAGAAAGCAAGAAACAAGAGAATGTGTGCTTTCCCCTATAAATGGAAGGCAGTTTCACGTCGACTTCAACATCATCCTCTTTCCATGGCCTCTGCAAGCATGCATTGCACCATTCAAATGTAGAGCTACTTTCATGGTAGAGAGAGAGAGAGAGAGAGAGAGAGAAGGGAGAAGGGAGAAGGGGGGGGTTTAATTTTGGGAGGCATGACATTGAATTTGTTTTGGCCCAGTGTTAACTGGGCTATTATATTTAAATTTAATGGAGAATATCACTATCATTCTTCTGCCACAAATCGATAGTCTTCCTTTGCACTCATGTACCAGATCATGAAATTTTGCGAAGCCCTACACATTTACATAGCCTAGACGTAGACTAGCCATGAATATTCTCCAAAGAGAAAAAATATATATAATTATGTATCACATTATTAATTTAAGAGTTCGCATCGAAATGTGTTTGGAAATTGCGTATGAGATAAAAGGGGAAGCACAAGCACTGCTTTCATTGAGAAAATTAATTATTGGGCGTCATTTATTGAAACACTTAAAATATGATGAATAATGGAATTTCTCATATTTTGTAATATTTAAAGTTCAAAAGGCATTCGTGTCCATGGATCACATTTCGTTTTGTGAATTGATATAAGATGACTTGAAATTTTACAAAAATGAATTCATGGCCGTTTAAGGTGACTCTCACCATCAATTAGTGAGCACCCATTTGTTGTAATTTTAAAATGAAAACGCATTTAATAAGGGAGGAAAATGAGGTGCCCGGAAATATCTAAACTCAAAATCTCGTACTTTAATACCACGTGTGAACAGTGGTCCCACAAACAAACCCATTACTTTTAATGAATAAATTAGAGAAAAAGCCACAAAAAAATCTCAAACTTTGCCCACTATAACACATTTATCCCAAACTATTTTTTGTGACACCAAAAATCTCAAATTTTGCACACTATGACACATTTACCACAAACTTGTACAATGTGACACATTCACCCCAAACTTCTTGTGACACCAAAAACTCCAAAAAGAAAGAGTTGGCTGGGGCTCGGCCAAGGCCGGCTTTCTTTATTCTTTTTTTTTGTGTTTTCTTTTAATATTTTTTAGTATTTTTATTTAATAAAAAAGTGAACATATGAAAATAAAAAAAAGGGGATAAATATTTCACACAAATATAAGTTTGGAATTTTTGGTGTCACAAGAAGAAGTTTAGGGCAAATGTGTCACACTATACAAATTTATGGTAAATGTGTCACACGGGTACAAATTTAGTATTTTTAGTGTCACAAAAAAAAATATTTGGGATAAACGTGTCACAATGGATAAAGTTTGCGATTTTTGGTGGCTTTTACCCAATAAATTATCGATTTTATTTGAGAGAAGCGAGTCGATCACTTCATAGAATTAGCACCCGTTCATAACGGGAGAGGGGATGCCTAAAAATCCGTGACTCCCCATGGCCAAGCAAGACAAGAGTTTGGAGCAGTGAAATGCAAGGAAAATCCACAATTCTCTTGAGAGAGAGAGAGAAAAAAAAAAACCCACTTGGGTTGCAATACTTTTGTTTCGTTTCCCATAAATGGATCGCAACGGCAAACTATTTGAAATGATCAAAGCATTCAAGAGAGTCCAAATCACGTGATCATAATCGAAAATCGAAAAAAAACTCTCCAAATTCGATATTTCACCGCAAGAGGTTATAGACAATAGATTATTTCTGGAAAATGCTTGGTGTGTAATCGATTTTCCAAGATGTTTGATCGAATCCCACATCCCGAATTCGAGGTGGTGTTGTTGTGCCAGTGCAAACAATATTTGCCACCTTTTGCAAGTGTCCTATAAGAAGCTCTACCGAGAAATGTTTATCTTTATTCTATCTAGGTGTGTGAGGAAGAAAGGTTCCTACGAAGATTCATATCAGTTCCTGAGGTAAAGAACACTAAAAGTGTCAAAACTTGTGTACAGCGCTCATTTTAGTGTTAAAACTTTTTTTTGGATCACTTATATGTTAGCTTTTTTTTAAAATGATCACCTAAATGCCAAAGCTTTTTTTCGAATCACTTGAGTGCTAAAACATTTTTTTTAATAGCTTAAGTGTCAAAAAAAATTTTAATTCACTTAAGTGCCAAAATTTGGCACTTAAGTGATTTAAAAAAAAAACATTTTGACAATTAAGTGATCGTTTTTAAAAAAAGTTGGCACTTAAGTGATTTAAAAAAAATGTTTTTGCACTTAAGTTATCATTTTTTTAAAAAAAAAAATTGGCACTTAAGTAATTCGAAAAAAAAAATTTGATACTAAAGTGAATGCCATACATAAGTTTTGACACTTCTTGTATACTTTTACCTAATTACTAGTTTGAAGTTATCGAGGAAGAAGAGCACGAAATGCCCATCACGCTAGCTACAGCTTTTCGGTGAGCAAACCCTAGCTAGAGAATGTCAAGCCTGCGTGCACATGAAGCTGCATGAAGTTGCAGAGACAATCACGAGTGAGCGCAGAACCTCCTCAGTCAAAGCAAGAAACTGAAAGAGAATTTTTGCTTTCGTCTGAGAAACGGAAGGCAGTTCCACGCCAGCTTCGACATCATCCTCTCCCCCCACCAAAATCGATGCTAGCCTTCTTCTCTTGCGCTCATCTACCAGATCGTGGAACTTTGTATCTCACTGTAGAGCAAGCAAGCGTGAGCAAATACGAAGGGATATGAGCTTTTATTAGGGGTTATTAGGTCCTTTGCGTGTGAAGGAATTTGAGGATTTGGGTGACCTACTAAACTACCTAGGGTTCTTATTACATATCATAAGATTATGTTCCATTGTGTACATAGCTATGAACATTCTCCAAGAAAAGTAAAGATTGTAATTAGGTATAATTGGTGAACCAAAAATGGAAATATTGTGAAAGTAAAAGGGTTTGCATGGGAGTGTGCTTTTGGAAAGTGGTTCGAGTGTTGTGCAAACATGGAATGAGTGGAAAGCACTACTTTCATTGACAAAATCAATTATTGGGTGTTTAAATTATGGGAACTCTTAATTAAAAGTATGATGGACAATAGGATTTTTCCATTTTTCATGAAAATCAATTAGAGTCCCGAAACTTGATATTACATTTACGTCCATGTATCGCGTCTCGTTTTGTGGACCGATGGAGATGGCCTGAAGTTTTCACATAAGCGAAATCATGACCATTGAAGGGGAGTCCCACCATCCATCAGCGGCCGCTCATTGTTGTAATTTCGAAGCGTCCATCGAAAAGCATAAGGCATAAGCTAAGAGATTACGTGTATGGAAAAATTGGTGTCACGTGGATTAAATGGGACAATGAAACCGAGCCAGTGGAGTCGAACCGGATTCATGAGCGACACGTGAGGGCAACCTAATCGAACCAGCCAAAGAAAACCGGAACGACAGGCCAAAAAGAAATCAGGACAGCACAGCAGATCGGTGTCCGGCTGAACCGGTCGATGCGATTGGTCCGGTTCTCTCGGTCGGCCCAAATGTACAAACAAGCCCATATGAGCTCCAAGCCCATGTTTGACCAAAATCCCATCTAATCCCAACTTCTCTCTCTCTCTCTTTCTCTCTCTCTCTGCTGATTCTGGAAGAGAGAGAATCTCAGCTGGAGCTTGAGCTGGTCGGCGCCGGCGGTCGGCGGTTGTGGGGAAGAGCAAAGCAGCTCTGCAAGTTTCTCCGGCCATCTTCACCGTCTTCGCGATCATTTCACACGAATCGCCGCCATCTCAAAGGCTCGATCTTGATTCCAACCGCTCCGAACCGACGGAAATGGATCTAGCTCCGGAAGAGCTCCAGTTCCTCACCATCTCCGACGTCCTCCGCGAATCCGTCGCCATCCCCAAGCGGTCCCCGAAGACCTTCTACCTCGTGACCCTGACCGTCGTCTTCCCTCTCTCCTTCGCCATCCTGGCCCACTCCCTCTTCACCCACCCCATCCTCAACCGCATCCAGTACCCGTCCTCCGACCCAGCGCAGACCCGCCACGAGTGGGCCCTCCTCCTCACCTTCCAGTTCTGCTACCTCCTCTTCCTCTTCGCCTTCTCGCTCCTCTCCACCGCCGCTGTCGTCTTCACCGTCGCCTCCCTCTACGCCTCCAAGCCCGTCTCCTTCGCCTCCACCCTCGCCGCCATCCCCAAGGTCTTCAAGCGCCTCTTCGTCACCTTCCTCTGGGTCACCCTCCTCATGGTCGGCTACAACGTCGTGTTCCTCGCGTTCGCCGTGCTCCTCCTGTTCGCCATCGACACGCAAAATGCGGCCTTGCTGCTGTTCTCGCTTGTTGTGATCTTCTTGTTGTTCCTGGTGGTTCATGTTTACATCACCGCATTGTGGCACCTGGCCAGCGTGGTGTCGGTGCTCGAGCCGGTCCTCGGGTTCGCGGCCATGAGGAAGAGCTACGAGTTGCTGAAGGGGAGGACCCTGATGGCGGCCATATTGGTTTTCGGGTATTTGGTGATCTGCTGGGTGATTAATGTGATCTTTAGTGGGGTAGTGGTGCACGGCGGGGAAAGCCACGGGATTTTCGGGAGGATCGTGGTGGGCGGGTTCTTGGTTGGGGTGCTGGTGATTGTCAATTTGGTCGGGTTGTTGGTGCAGAGTGTGTTTTACTACGTTTGCAAGAGTTATCATCACCAGGGGATCGATAAGACGGCGCTTCATGATCATCTCGGCGGGTATCTCGGTGAGTATGTGCCGCTCAAGAGCAGCATTCAGATGGAGGATATATGATTGGCGACGCCGGATGGATTTGTAAGTTCTTTTTTTGGTGCTCTTGGAATGGATGTAAGATTATTCTAGTGGATTGTGAGGGGTTGTCTTGTGTTATCCAATAATGATAATAATCACAGACAGTCCTGGTTTCATACCGGCTGCCACTCTTGTCTTTGTTTCTTTTCTTGTTTTACGTAGGCAGGGGTAGGTTCAATCAGAGAATGTCAGCTGTCTTATTGATGGAAAACATGTATACCGCGACGTTAGCAGTTAAATGAAATTGATTAGTGTATGTCAGTTTTGTGTACTTTCCTGTGGTGTCTGTTAATTTGGTATGGTGTTCAGAGTCTGTTCTCTGTTATGTTTTATGTTACACATCTACCTTTTCATGTATACCGAGCAACTTGTGGATTGGTGAAATCAGTTATGGTTATCTACCCCGCGACTCAAATTAACGTTACTCATACATCCAATCATTAATGGGCGTTCGAGAGCTTCTGCAAGTAGCTTTTAATTTCAGAATTTTGCGGTAACTGTACATTCCCCTATAGGTTATTTGTTCTGGTTGTTCTTTGGGTTTTGCTCTGTTTTCTGGTTTTACACTAGCAGGTGTAGGGAGTCGTCTTTGCCCGAGTTAGATGTTCAATACGGAGGTGTCAACATGATCCTTGATGGACTTTAAACCAGAGTGACGAGTCTAGATGCAAAATCTGTATCGGTATCGAATGATGTACTTTTCCCAGCATAGAAGGAAGTATTTTGCTATACTTGTCGAAATTCATTGAAAAGAGCATCTGATCGGCAAGGGCCGAGTCATAGGAAGACCTCTCACGCTAGCACTCGGAGTATTTGGCACATGCACAGAACAAAATATGCATAGCTAGGAATTTCTTTTCCAAATATGAGTTGGAAGCGAAAGCTGTTTGGGATCTCCTTTCTGCATTAACATTTGCATTGCCTCTCTAAAATGCAGAGCCGACGGGGTTTCGACTGGCTCTTTAACATATGCAGATGGGCATGTATAGGTTTATGTGTAGACATATAGGAGGAAAATGTTTGAGTTATTAATTTCTAGCTTGGTTCTTTTGGTTCATGTGGAAAGGACATGTAGCACGGTCCTTGATGTAGAATTATTTTTATAAGAAGGTTTGTGCAGAGTGCATGCTTCAAAACTTCAATTTTTATCGGCCGGTAATACTGCCGAATGTCGACATTGATGGATCAGAACTCAGTTTTAGGATACAGAGACAGTTTTTCACTGATGGATCAGATGATTTACATCTTCTCCATCAATAAGTGCTTCTCATACAGTCGTACGTGCAAATGAACTCATTTACCCTGAGGAGTGAGGGCTTGCGCGCTTGGCGTAGTATCTTGGGATTCGATGTTTTCTTTCTTCTGCATTTGGTTTGTCTTCTTTCAGTACACTGAGCTCCAGCATTTCAAGATCCGAAACTTGGTTAACATCATTCCTAGCAACCGAAATCTCCCTGATCAGCATCGTTCCGTTTAGCACGGGCTACTGCAATTTATATTACAGCAGGAGGGTGTCAAATTTTTCAATCAAATAACATCAACCCGTAGTTACCAAAGTCATCTTTGAAGATAGATGTCCGAAACGATCGCATTAATGATCTGCAAAAACAGAACAATGCAAGCGCTTGGAGTTTTCTTTTGGCTTTGTTAAATAATCAATACGAGGTTGTCACTTATGCTGCATGATGAGAAAAACCAGCTCCTCTTTATGAAGGAAAGATAGGTACTTCATTTTATGTCATCTGAAACTCTAAACCAGTATCCGCCTGCGGGGATTACTGAAACTTCTAATGACTTGCTTGATGCAGCACGGATTAACGAGGATTCATTTCTCACCATCTATGAGATTAATCAACCCAAGCATATCCAGATGTGAGTAATTTTTCTTCCGGCCGGACTCGACGCAAATCATCACGTGCGCAAGGAGTCATCTCAGTGTCTTTGTCCTCTCATAGACGAGCTTCCAAACCCAGTTTTGGGAGGAGATGTCTCATCGAGCGTCACTCATTACACAATCAAATCTAACGACTTCAGGCGAAAACATACAAGACAAGAACCTTGATTTCGAGACATAGTCGCGACTCAAGGTACATCCTCCTACACAGATTGCTCTTCAACCAGAGGAAATTTAAAATAGAAAAAAATATAATATTAAAAGAGAGAAAATCCGATCAAATACCACATTAAGACCAAACTTAACACCAATTTCCCATTAAGAGAATACACCACACTCAAATGTGCAGTAGCGTGCTAATGAGAACTGGACAGGATGTAAGCACATAGAAAAATGCCAGGAAGATGGAATGAATCTCAACGAAGAAGGATGGTCAGGCACGAACAGATAATGAGAGGCACCCTGTATGTTGCACTAAGATGAGCTATCCATCCACAAAGCCCAGCCTGATTCGATCCACATGGTAGCCAAAGGTAAAACTGAGCAACCTGTGTGGCAAAGAAGGATTTATTTATTCTGAGCAATAAAAGATGGTCAAAGTCACCTCTTGCATCCTTTGCATATGCATAGCCTCAAGAGAAGCATGGGGAAACAACAATTTAGCATATAATTCTTGCAAGGAACAAACCTGGAGCACACTATTTTGGTGGATTTTTCTCTCCCATTGTCCTACAGTACAACGTACCCTTTTCATGGGCTTCACGTCAGAAGCTACTAAGATATATTGGTAGGAGATAATATCAGTCAGAATATTTCATCAAAATTTTAGCTCTCTCTCTCTCTCTCTCTCTCTCTCTCTCTCTCTCTCTCTCATTCTTTTCCATAGAAAATACATTACATGGGTCAATTTTCATCATAGTAACTGGAACTGCCTTTGTTCCTCAACAGTGCAGCAAAGAGCTGGATGCTCCACTAGTGCTGCCCAAACTGGGGACAACTGCTTGGCAGTGACCTCATTGAAGCGAAGCACCCTTCACCAGCCTGCTCACAGAAACTGCTAGAGCTATACGGTCGAAATTTCGTATTCAGGTTGTGAATCTCTAACTCCTCGTCTTTGGACATCTCCTGCAGAAGCTGCACCAGCTTATCTGACGGACCATTTTGACATACAAAGATGCAGAGCCACGACGACGATGACCATCCTGCCATCTTAGGCACACATGAGTCCCAGAGGTCCTCTCCTCAATCACCTGAATGAACAGCAAGCAACAACCATATTCTTACCTAATCATGGCATAATTTGCAGATCAAACTAATAAAGAAAATTGCATTTGTTGCCACCGAGCTACATCTGGCACTTTGATAAGAAACGTAGTAGTGATTCTTGTAAAAAGCAACATAACATACATAACAGAAACTACATTGGAGGTACCAACAAATAGGCCACGATGCTGAGTTGTAATACCTGCACATGACTATGTAGACATGTTCTCAACATGTGGAATTTCTGGGATTTTATTCTGTCTTCTCCTGTATGACAAAGAAAACAATCATTTTTTTTCTGAAGGATGACAGAAATGATCATGAACTGGAAATAGCATGAACTTTGACTAAGGCAAAAAATTGTGCCCTTGGTGGAGAGCTGGTCTTCACCGTCCACTTTGGACGATTGCAAAGCTACGACTATCAAGGTTTACCACCAAGAGGTTTGTCATTTTAAGGTTATAAACAGATTAAACACTGTACCAAAACCTTACCTTCCTTTTAACATCTGTCTTTTCATTTTTATGACAAGCAAGCTAAACAAATAGTTAAATGAACAATGTTCCTAGTCTGGAACGGTATATATCACAAAGAAAAGTCATCAAGGGCACGAGCTATTTAAGGCCAAATGAAAATAAGACTTGGCGGCAACAAAGACAACAATAACACCCACCACTAGATTGGAAATAGAAACCCATCAAACCCCAAGGTCTTTTCTTAGAGTTTCCATCCACAAATTTTTACCCATTCTAACATGCCTTACATCATACAGTCACGTCTGCTCACTAGAGCATCTGACAGCCTTAATGAGTTTGCCTTATATTAAACAACAAAGTTTACCCAAGCCAAAGCAGTATCTAGTCAAGCAACCACAATCGAGTACGGCAGCCAGAAACAAAAAAGGTCAATACTAGATACACTCACAATCACTCCTTCCCTCCCATCAAGTAGTTCCAGCCTGCCAAAGTACCTGCCTTATAAGATCCATGACTGGAATACCGAAGGGGTAAGAGAGACATTCTGCCGATATCATAACTTGGCTTCAGGTACCAAAAAGCAACAAAACATCCATGAAGGCACAGATATGAGTTCATAAAGGAAAATCATTCTAAGGTTTTACTAACAAGAAGATTGTTACTAACCCATAGATGACACGCGTGCACACGCGCACAGATAAACAAAGTTAAATACACAATAAAGGATTGGCAGAGAGTAAAAATCATCCTGCTCCATGAAAAGTATTTGCAGAAAACCAATCCAGAGTGACTTACAAAGCAAATAGTTTGGCGAGTGACTGCGGTCTCTCATAGCCATCTTCCTTTTGTTCCCGCTTCTCTTTGGGCTTTTGTTTTCCTGCCTGCCTTGATTCTGGTTTCCAGTTAGCGACTCTCAGAGACTGACCCAATAATTCAGCAATCCCTGTCGCCATAGCTTCTGCCTTCTTAACATATGGAAAAGTTTCCTCCTCAAAGTGGTGAGACAACCACAGATACATAGACAGGACCTGATGTTTGGTCTCCAGATCCAAAAGCTCAGCATCATTTCGAGCAGAGCCCTTGGGCATGCCCATTGCTATATTAACAGGCAAGTTTTGACTATAAGCTGTGGCAAACTTCAGAAGATGATACATTGATTTGGGGTCTCTGACATTAACTGGTGCAAAACAAAAGTTGAAGCGATCTTCAAGAGATAGCCCTGGGACCTTCTCCAACATGTTTGCAACCTTCTTAATATGGTCGTGCCGACACAAGAAGTATGAGCCATCAAGACGGCAATTTTCACCAAATTTCTCAAGTAGCTTGCAGAACGTAACGTTGGGAAGTTGGCAAGCAAAGAGCTCAACCTGCTCAAAGAAAGGAAAGAGACCCACCTTCTTAACTTCTTCAAATGGCTGCTTCAAACACTCAATGAGGTACTCTAAATCATTAAGTTCAAAGGTAGTTGTAAGCCCATCAGGATATCGGCTTCCTCTTCTACCAGCTCTTCCGGCAATCTGCTTCACCTGTGATGCGGGAACTGACACCATTTTGTCACCGTTATACTTCGAGAGCGTGTAAAACACAACCCTTCTGATATTAAGATTCAGACCCATCCCCACTGCATCACTTGCAACCAAGACATCATACTCATTGTCTTGATCATTAAACAAGTTAGCTTGCTGTCTTCGAGTCTCAGGTGGCAAGGCACCATATATGACACAGCAGCGGTGATTGGTGTGCTTCTCAATTGCCAATTTAACCTCAAATATTTCTCTACGAGAAAAGGCAACTACACAATCACCAGATCGAACATTGCGAAGATCCCCGAGCAGTGTCTTGGCTTCAACAACCAGTGGCTTGAATCTGTCATAGTGGCATTCATGCAACTCATCCCCAGTATCAGAACAGATTTTCCTCACCATATCCAGAACACTCGGATCCCCACAAACATGTATCTCATCGGCCTTAAGTCCGAGCAATGCTCTCGTCCATGCATAGCCTCTATATGGGTCTGCCATCATCTGAATCTCATCAATTACTGCCACATCATATAAGTGATCGGTCGACACCATTTCCACAGTACAAGCAACATGGTTCGAGAAAGGGACGTTCTTCTTTTCCTGCCCAGTGTGAAGACTACAGTAAACTCCCAGAGCATTCACCTTGTCAAACACTTCCATAGCCAATAACCTAAGCGGACTACAATAAACGCCGTTCTTTGCTTCCATGAAGCGCTGCAGAGCATTGTATGTCTTGCCACTGTTGGTCGGACCACAATGATAGACTATTTTTCTTTTCATAGCTCGTGCAAAGGGAAACCAAGTGTCAGGCTTAGTCAAGTCAGCTGACTCAATCATGCTCCGAAACCGCTTAATCTCATCAGGAAATTCTTCTAAGCAAAACTCGACAAATATAGGGAACAAGAACTTAACAGCATCCTGACATGGGCCAAGTGAAACCAAGTACATGGTAATATCCGCAGGCCGTTTCTTGGAGAAGAAAATTTGAAATTTGCGGGCGGCAGTTGGGAAAAAAGACATGCCTATGTAGATGGCAAGAGCCTGATTAGATGCCCATGGCGACTCTGTAAAACAACGAAAAATCTCCTGGAGGGTCTTCCAGTTATCACGGGTCAGCTTCATGGGCTCTTCACAATCACGAAGTTCCCTGTACAAATGCACAGGATCACGAAATCCTACATTCTTGTAGGGAACATCTATAGTCGAACCAACACTACCACTGCTTCCATCCTCTTCACCTGTTACCATATGCCATTCATTACTCTCGTCCGAACTGCCATTATCAACAAAACCAGCGGCCTTGCGTGCGTATTCCCCCTTCAAACCATCTCCATCCTCTGCGACAGCTAACCGGCTGAGGCACTCAGCAAATTTAAAACTTTCCACGCCATCACCATTCTCCCCACCAATCACTTCGGACCCAAAAACATGCGCATCCTCCGAATCCTTCCCTTTCTCCACCGACGATGAATACAACCTCGCATCCACAGCGCTCATTACCCTAATATACGGACTCCTGCAAAGCAGATTCTTCTGAAGCAACTGCACCAAACTCCTAGAAAATGAGCAACTTCGAATATCATTCGGGTTGAATCGGTGGGCCGAGCGGCCGAATTGCGCGGCCGAACCGAAACATCGATACGACAACAAAGCTCTGTTCTTGGAACCATTGCCCTTCGAACGGCAAATCCGAAGGAGGGAAGTGGCAGCACCTCTCCCCATTATCGAACACTCGCAAGCACGGGAACCGATCAAACGCTACAGCTATCCTCGTATGGTCGCACGAAGCAGCGGGTAAATCAAAATTCAGCTGAGAAACGCGAAACCTGAACTCCAAGATTGAACATTTGGGGGGCGTACCCGAGTGAGAGAGAGCGGAAATGGAGGGAAAGGGAAGGTAGAGCGAAAAAGGAAACCCTAATGGAGATTCGCGCTAATGGCTGTGCTGCACCCTCGGAGCTAGAAAATTTTTCTGGAGGAAGCGAGAAAGAGAGCACGGTTTCCCGGGAAAACGAGGAAGAAAGAAAAAATTCAAGTCGGGTCGAGTTAACGGCGGGTTCTTACAGGCCCAAAATGAGGATCGATGGGCTTATGGGCTTAAAGGTAAGTACAATTTGACTTTCACTCCTACTTCTTTCTTTTTCCCCCATATTATTGGGTGCGTTTGGGTAGAGCATTTACAAGTAAATTTGGACCTCCGAATGCCCTTGAGCCGAAGTCTTGGTGTTCGGTAACGGGAAAATTGTCCAAAAAGCCATAAATTTATTATACTTTTGTCAATTCACTCCTAAACTATTTAATTTTGTCAATTGAGTCCTAAACATTTTCACATTTTGCCTTGAGTTCATTCGGCCAATTTTTACCGGAAATTGCTATACTTGGCACAGTCGACGCCGATGTTGATTTTTTTTAATAATATTTCAATGTTTTTTCAAATTTTTTATACTTTTTTTTTGTTCAAAGGGCTAGCAACCTTTGCTGGCCCCTGGGCGAGGGCCACAAAGCTCTCACCAACCACAAGTGAGGGGTCATGGCCCCTCGTTGAGGCCAATGAGGATATCGAGAGCCCTCACCCAAGCCCTCGCTATGGCTAGCGAGGGCCGCGACCCTCACCTAGTGGCTGACAACCTTTATATCCAAAAAAAAAGAAGGAAGAATAATAAAAAAAATAATGATATTCAAAAAATTATTTAAAATATTAAAATTTGTCTATATCAACGCTGATAGTGCCACATAGGATGTCGACGCTAGGGGTATGAAGAAGAACCAAGAACCGCGCACCCGCCCAAGAACCAGTAGTTCTTAAGGGAACCGATTCAGTTTCCAGTTCCAAGATTGGAATCGGTAGGTATCGATCCGGTTCCCAGTTGCAGGTGCGGAACTGCCCACTTGGACTGGATCGATGTGTATATATATACATACGTAGGCAATAGTGGATGCTTATTTTTGTAGTAAGCACTTCATTAAATGTTTTATATAGCTATGGAGATAAACCATGGCAGGCTGTTCCAAGTTGAAAATTGTTTCTGCACGGTTTTGCCTTTTGATGAGGGGATTATTTAGTAGCTTTTAAGTCAAGAATCTTTTGTTTGTCTTCTCTTCTGGCTGAATGTATGCTCATATTTCCTTCTCTTGTGTGTTTACAAAGAGCTTGAGATCAATGTTCAAAGAATCTCAAGCTATGAAAACGTACTCTATACTTGTTGAAGTGATGCCAAAGTTAGTGACTATCATTGTGACATCCGTAATTTTCGACCAATGTACCAAGATCGAATTCGATGGATTTTAACTACGAATTCTAATCCGATTAAGGGTTTTGAATGTTGCATTATCGATAATTCAAAATTTATCGGTAAATTCTAAATTTTCGAATAAGTGACAGTAAGCCGAAAATTGAGAACCAAAGAGACATTATGAACTTGGCATGAACCGATTGACCTATTTTCTATTAAATTCGGCCACCAAGAGGCCCTATAATAGGAAATGACCGTTTTGCCCTCGAAAGCCCATTTTAGGCCCAAATAAAAAAAAACTCATTGGATATCAAGCCCATTAGGCCCACCAAAATTCAGGCCCAAGCCACGTGAATAGTGCAAACCCGTATGAATAGTACCGATGGTAAAAAAGACCATTTTGCCTCTTCTAGAAAGTTGGACTTTAAGGGATTTTATTAATGGATATAAGACAAATATTTAAGAAGACAAAGATGTCTTCTCTTCCTCATTCTCCCTCAAGTGACCAAATCCACCCCCTTGACCTCTCTCTCTTGCTTTTCTTTCTCTTCAATTAATTAGCATAAAGTTGTCTTGATTTGCAAAAAGCTAAATTGGGATATTTTGAAAAGTTGCATTATTGAGAAGCAATAATGCAATCTTAGATAAGTATAGCAAGACAACACACACACACACACACACACACACACTCTCTCTCTCTCTCTCTCTCTCTCTCTCTCTCTCTTTCTTTCCCTCTCTCTCAAAATTCGTAGCTCCTCTCCCTCTCCTCAATTTTCACCCTTTTTCCTTGTTGTTTCACACCCCTTACCTTGTCGCCACGCTACCCAAGACGTGCCTTGAAGCCGTGCCCTTGCCGCCGACGTTTAGGCCGCCGTCGCCAAGCCGTGCCGCCGCGCCAAGCGTGTATTGAACCGTCATTCGCACGCCGCGCCGCGCCTCGCCGTAGTCACCGCCGCCGTTAAACGGTGAGTTAACTCTCTAATCCTTAATTAGGTTGTTAATTGCACTTAGAGTTAGAATTAGTGAATTTTTGACTTGACTATAGTTAGATGGATTAACTATGATTAGATTAGTTAATTATAGTTGGTTTAGTTAACCATGATTATGTTGGTTAACTATGATTGGGTTAATTAACCATGGTTAGGTTAGTTAACCGTGATTAAGCTAATTAACTGTGATTGGGTTAATTAACCATGATTGGGTTAATTATTTTATATATGCTATTAGTATATTTTAAGGTGAAGATTGCCTAAGGAAAGGTATTGGTTTCATGATTGATGACTTTATAATGGAAAATAATGCATTTTGGCTTGCAATTGATGATTGGTTTGGTGCCGTGCTTAAATGCTAAATTTTATGTATTGGAATAATTTAATAGGCTTGAAAAATGAAACACGTGAAGTTAGGCATGAAAAGCATGTTTGTGTGATCACGTGTGATTTATTTATTACATTTTTACATGTGAAAATAGCAATAAGTTTGACGTATAAGCACAATCATGGCATGAGCATGAATTATGATGGCACTGGCTAGAAAAAGAAAGAAGAAATGAGATTGGTATGATTGTGTGCTTTTGTGATCATAAAGTGTATGGACCCTCAATGGTGATCGGGGACGATGCTTATTTTTATCGATAATATTATTAGACGCCCGGCGGGGGTCCAGATGACGGATCACGGTAGAGGCCGGATCAATTCTCTTTTATGGAATGCCGTCTACCTGCGGGGGAGGTCGCGGTGTGGCCACGCCCCGATCTCTCAAGAGGAGACGTTGCCCTACCTAATGGTTTTGGGACGATGCCCAGTCATGCCGGAAGTACCTTGCGCGGACTGGTGAATAACCGGCGTAATCTGTGTGTCTTGGTAAATATAAAAGCCTTGCGCGGACTAGTGAATAATCGATGTAATTTGTGTGTCTTGGCATAAAATTGGAACACGCTTAGATGCATTGCGCATGAGAATCAGTGATATGTGTTCTAATTACGTGCTTTGGGTAATTGTGTGGTTTATAAAATGTTAAAACTAATAACATGCAGGGCGTGTGCATGTGCTAAGGTGAGGTAAGAATGCCTGTGATTTGTCTATTGATTGAGTTAAGTCAATCGAACCTATTATAGGTTGTGTAGAGCGAGAGTCGCTCTCTATTGATCTGTCATTGACGTTAAGTTACATGTTTAGGACATACTCTAGGTGAATCAGCACCCTACATGAGACTTAGATTGTTAACTTACTGAGATTTTATCTCATTCGTTGTTGTTAACCGCCTTTCAGGACCATAAATTGGAAGGTCTACAAGTGCAGTTCGAGGTGCCCTCGCGTAGAGAAGTTTAAGTTAACCCGACCACCGGTACCTTTTGGTGGTCTTTTTGGTAGCCCGAAAGTGAGGGCTTGTAAATATAAACTTCATAGGGTTAACATGTATATAAATAAAATGCGAATTTTACTAATGAAGTTTGTTCTGCTGTTTTTCCTAGTATCCCTGCTGTTATGTTTGTCGGGTGGTTGTTATTAGTTTCCACATGTGTTAATTGAAAGATAAAATGAATGGGTCGACGACGCGTCTTGGGACGTCGTATTTTTAACGACTCAAGAGAAGAGACGTATCGGGACGGTCGCACACTCGAGGGCCGGGGCGTGACAATCATTTATCGATTCCAATTTTTCAGAACCGGTTCTTAGTGGGTGGTTCTCGGTTCTAAGGTGGGAACTATCTACCCGGACCATACTCATCCCTAGTTAGCGCTAACTGGACTGTCACTTCAGCGATTTCCGGCCAATTGGCAAAATGTGAAAAGGTTTAGAATTTAATTAGCAAAATTAAAAGGTTTATGACTGAATTAGCAAACACCCCTTATTTTGGGGTTTAGTATCTTGAGAATGCAACTTGAAGGCTTTAATGAAGCTTTTTTCATCAAATCTTGCCCCCCACAAATATATTAGTATTCATGTTTTACCCCCTCGCTCTTTAAGTTTTCTTGCACTAGATCTACACCAAGAGACAGAGAAAACCGTGGTCGATCGTGGCTAGGAAGCTTTGCGGAGGAGGTCGAGGGATGTCGACGCAACTTCGCTTAGGGTTTGGGGGACACCGGCAAAGCTTCGCCGAGGGTCACACGACACCGACTATGGTTGTGCCAATCAAATTCCATGATTTGATGCCTCCGAGAGTCGCCCTTTTCGAGAACTGGCTGAGCAGTTGCACGCCTGCAAGATCTAGCATACATTTAAATAATGTACATATATTTTGTGACCCAACCCAAGATCCGATCCCCATAGAATACAAAGCCGAAAAAATAAAGTTCGAGTCGGTCGAGTTATTGACCTTTCTGGTGTTCGTGAATGCTTCTAGTGTTCAATAAACACTATTTATTCTTATTGTTTTGATCTCGATGAGTTTCGCGTCGATTCGGGGAACGATCAGAAACACATTTTTTTTACTCGCTATTGGCCTGAAGAAGACCCAAATTTTTTTGTTCGGATTGATTTGGATTTCAGTTCCGGAGTTCTTTTTTACACCCTTATGTACTAGTAAATTACTAGTAGTAATAGCCATCAAGGTAAAGATCAATGATACATATGATTATCCGTACATCAATTCAATTAGCTCAAAAATGATGATAACAAGTTGGCGTCTAAGCTCATTTCATGCAATATGAAACCGCAGCTGAATAAGATATTTCAACACCAAGCAACATTATTATAAGATAAAGATTTTGCACACGTTGCATCTTATGCTTTACCTATGTTGCTTTATTTATTTCCAGATGGTCCGTCTAATTTATAAAATTCGTGTTGGGAATTTGATGTCACTGGTTAAGTTGTTATCATGAGCATCGAATCTGCTCTAATAAAATCTAATTTTTACTGTTAAGACGTCACGCATAGACAGGTCAGAGTCCCAATGTCATGTTTATCCATTTGACTTTTGTAGTAATAAAAACATAATCATCGTCATTCGTCCAGTCCAAAAAAATTTTGGCCTTATCTGTCTTCCTCGTTCCAATCCTAAAGGTGCGTTTACAAAGGGAAAACTGACACGGAACATTTCTGAATTTTGGTCCAAAAGCCAATATTGTCAATGAAATTTTAATTTATTCAATATGATCTTCGAACTCTAATTCAATATATACCTAAAATTTTAATTCATTCAACATGGTTCCTGAATTTTTGTCTAATATTCAATATAGTCCTTAAACTTTTAACGATTACATTAAATATTTATCAATAATCACATTAAATAAATTAAAAATTTATGAATAACATTATACATTGTGCCAAAATTTAAAAATCACATTGCACAAATTAAAAATTTAATGATGATATCACATTCAACTAAAGTTTAAGGATTATTTATGCTATTATTCCATACGAAAATGATCACAATGGACTGGTGACTTATAGTCACAATCACGGCTCACCATAATTGACTTTAGGATTATGTTACATTCATATGAATGTGTGATGGTGGTTAAATAGGTTACGTATCCTTTTTTGGCCAGGTGGCCTTTTAGCTATTGTATTAGCAATAATGATGATCATGATGAAAATGATGACAATAAGGATTAGCCTATGTATAGTAAGTATTAAGTGCGTTATCTTGAAACTTGACCCGACAATCCCAACTTCATAGCAACCCAGGTGTACAAAAGACAAACACGAGCTTAGGATGCCGACCTCTTCGACAAAATTATTTAAGAACTCTTAAATTTATTGTATTGTGACAATTCAGTCATAAATATTTCAATTGTGTTAATTTAGTTCTAAACATATTAACAATCTGTCAATTTAGCCATTTCGACCAATTTTAGTAAGAAATTACCAATGTAGACGCCAGCCATCTTACGTGACAAAGTCGACACTAACGTAAAAATTTTCGTTTCATTTTTTATTATTAAGGATTGGCCAAAGGCCGTTGGCCACAACTGAGGCCCTATGACCATTGCAGCCCTCGCCAGCCAAGACGAGGGTCGTTGCCTCACCCATCTCTAAGCAAAGGCCACGAGCCCTCGTTGGCCACTGGATGAAGGCTCGTTGCCCTTGCTCACAGTTGGTCGAGGGCCTCAACCCTTGTCGCAGTTGGCAAGGGCTAGTGGCCTTGCTCAGATTTGCCCTCACCGGCCACTAGGTGAGGGTAGGCCCTGCCCAATGAGTGGTCCGTAGCTCCCTGCCGACTATTAACAATATAAAAAAAGAAAAAAAAGATCATGTCATTGTCGGTCGATCACGTAAACAGTTGGCGTCTACGTCATTAATTTTCAGTCAATATTAATCGAATGGACTACATCGGCAAATTGTAAGAAAGTATAAAAATAAATTGACAAAATGAAAAATTTAGGATTGAATTAACATAAGTTCAATATATTTATGACTAATTTGATAATTTTTCCCATCTCTTCTCCTAGCCCTCGGTTCATCGGGAATGCTGACGGATTTGGATGGGACCCTTGGATAATAGAGCGGTGCCTTCCGCTTCTACTCTCGAGTCACTTGAAAAGGACGTACTTCCTCCGTCTGAAATTAATGAAGATTATGCAAACTATTTTATATTTAATCATTTATTAATTAGCAATTTGACATTATATGTCTTTTTCGTACAACTGGAAGCATAAACATCTTACTGTACCACGTACGCCAATAATACTGTAATTACTCCACGCTAATCATGATTATATAATTAATCCGGGGGCCTTGATTCCTTAGTAGTTTAATGCTAACTCCTAGTATTCGCACGGACATGTACCTAACATTGACTAATAGTTCGATTATAATGTGCCTATTTTATGGTTAAAACTGATCTTTCTTTATTAATTGGTGAACTTATAAAATTGTTTGTGCTCTTATCTTGTTCCAACCACTGATGTAGACACGTTTATCAAATGTTTCGATCTTGTGTATCGTTTAAAATTCATTATATGACTGGTGAAAACATTAGAAACAAACTATTCGCGTTACATATCTTATCCTTAATAGAGTTATGACTTCTTAGTCTAATATTTGATAAGATAACAAGTTCTAGGTACATAAAGAAATTCAGAGAAAAAGAGATCTCATTGAAAAGAAATTGATCGAAAAGATTATACTGAAATTTCGTTTAAATGTTTGAGACTAAATTGGTAAAATTGAAAAGTTCAACTGTGAATTAATATCGACACAATAGGTTTAGAACCGATTAATCAATTTCCCTGAAACTTACACCTTCGATTTTTAGTAACCTTGGTCAAACACGTCATTGATCGATGTATCACGACTTGATGAGATCGATGCCAAATGCTCTAAAATCTAGATTACTATAAAAATTGGCTGATTGCATTTCTATCTTCTGAATTGGATGTCACTTTTGTTTTTATGAGCATCGAATTGCGTGCCGCTTACGTCATTCGCCTTTATCTGCTCTATTAAAATTCAATTTTACTGTTAATAATAAAACAAAAGAATATAATAATCTTGACCCAGCCCAGAAATTTTTGGCATTATCTTTCTGTCTTGTTCCAATCCTAAACGTACATATTCGAATCACGCAAGTTAGATTTCCTCTAGGTGTCTCTTAGTTAGATGTGACTAACTTAAGAAAGCAATAATTTTAATTTTTCGAGATTAAACGATGTATCATTGCGTGATGATATAGAGATATCATGTCCTCGACCCTGTCTTATCAACTGTTTATTGTATTCTAATACCCTTCTATAGTACCAAATAAAAGGCTTGTTTTCTACCAAAAATTCCAAAAATAAATTGTATTTTTTTTTTTGTGATTTTTAGTATGATTCATAAAATCAATTCTTCTTTTACAAAAGGAAAAGGGTTGTGTCCACGTGAAAATGGATGTGGCCACGATCATTTTCAATTCTTTGAATCTCGATAGTGAACTATATATGTCGCGCCATTAGATTGACTTTAATCAATAAAGCTAATGTGCATGCCCCGTGCCACATGATTTTGGATTATGAGACAACGAAAATCAAAATGAATTATGTTGAGTATGTCTTGAATTTTGTTTCGGGTATTCAATCCAAATTGAGTTTTGATGCCCGAATTGAAATTTGTGGCGACCAACTTGAGAAAAAAAAATAGAGGTTTAGTGTTGATAGCGGAGGGCTTGGGTTAAGGGGGTGCCGAGCTGCACTCCTGCAATATGGAGTAGTATAATATTAATTTTCTCAAGTATTTAAGTTTGAAGTCGAGACAGAAAAAGTCTTGAGACTTCTTCGAGCCACCTTTTATAATATTTGAATTTTCATAATGGATTTTTCTTCTCCTCTCATTATAATTTTTCTCGCAAGAGTTTTTCACGTAAATTTGTGTGTTTTTTTTATTCTTCTCAATTTTAATTACGTTGTAATTTCTATATTAATCACAACAAATTCTAATCGCCTCGATCTTCATTGAGAATAAAATGAATATTCGAGATCGATCAAGCTGAGACCCGCGCCTTATAGTCACAATCACGGCTCCCGATGATTGAATTTAATAAGACCAAAATAAATAGATAATTGAATTTAATATTATGATACATTCTTCTGAAGGTTCGGGGTACATCGTTGCCTTTGTGGTTGTATTGGTTACGTACCCTTTTTTTTTTCTTGTTTTTTTTTTTGAACGTACCTTTTTTTGTTGGCCACGTGGCTTTATAGGTATAATATTAGCAATAATAATGATCATGACGAATGTGATGATGAAAATGATAAGCCTATGTAAATAGCAAGCATTAAGTGTGTTATCTCCAAACTTAACCCTACAAGCATTGAAGCCCAAGCTTCTTAGCACCCCAAATGTATAAAAGACAGACGAGTTCGTGATACAGACCTCTTCTCCTAATCCTAGATTCGCCATGAATACCGACGGATATGGGTCGGACCATTCACTATGTACTCTCGAGACACTCGAAAAGATTGCACTTCCTCTAATTTGGAATTAATGATGATTACACGATTTTTTTTTATTTATATTTAAGCATTTATGAATAAGCAAAAATCGACATTATTTGGCTTTTCATTTTGTTATCTCCTTCGAAATTTCCTCCCACCCACGCAAAAGCAAGAATATCTGACTATGTAAAAAATGCCAACAGTACTTTGATTTTCCTGATTATCCAAGGCTAATCATGATTATTTTATTAACCATCATGCCAAGTTGGCTCGTAACTCCTAAGATTTGCACGGACATTGGCACCAAACGTTGGTTTAGTTGGATTATAATGTGCCTATTTTAAGATTAAACTCGTCCTTTTTTTTTAATGATTGAAGAAGTAATAATATTGTTTGTCCTCTTATATTATTCCAACCACTGAGGTAGACTTGTTTATTAAATATTTCGATCTAACGCCAATGGTCTGTTTATATAGTATGACATTTTCACCAATGTAAGTTGGACGATTCTGATGTTTAAAAAAAATAATAGTTTCCCCTCTGCTGATAGATTTTTGAAGGAATTGTTAAGTGTAAAAAACGGTTGGTAAAATACGTATCAGTCATATGATTTTTTTTGTAAACTATTGATAAATTATCGACAGTTTAATGATAATACAAACTATCTTGGACATCTTACAAATTATCAGCTAGCCTTTATATTTTAATGACTTTTATTTGTCTTTCTTACCAACACCTTAAATTTATCAATCTTTATATGCATTCACAAATTTTAATTTAGTGACTCCCCAACTTTTTTCAAGATTAAGTTACCCATAAATTTTGGAATGCGCTTACCAATGTTTTTTTTTTTTTTTGCTTTTTTATTTTCTGTTTATACTATTGTTATATGGGTTTACCAATTTTTATTTGTCTCTCTTCCAAAGACACTAAATTTATCAAACTTTTATGTTTATCGAGTTTCAATTCAAGTTGCTTATCAACATTTATTTAGTTTTTCTTTTTAAATTCACCAACATTTATATCAAATTACTAACTTTTATTTGCCTTATTTGTCAACCTGTTAAATCTACCAACTTTTTTTTTGTTTAGAAATGACCAAGTGATTACCAACTTTTATCTAATTAAGTTTCCAACAAGTTTCTTTTAACAATTCTCATTTGAATTGGTTAGCAACTTTATTTAGATTACCAACTTCTCTTATCTCCGACCAAAAAAAAAAAAAAAAATTCTCTTCTCTTTTACAGGCATTTTTTTTTTTTTTTACTTTTCCTACCAATGCCTCAAATTTATCACCTATTACATGAGATTGCCAACTTTTGTTTGAATAACTTATCAGCTTTTTCCGGTTCATTAACCCAAAAAACAAAGTATCACGAAGGCAAATGTTTCTATTTAATCAAATGTAGTATAAGAGAAAAGTCCAAGAAAACTTGATCAATGGTCTAATACCACTCCTAAGCTTGAAGATTCTCCTCCACACAAAAGAAGCATTTCCTGGAATTAGCATAGTCCAAAAAGACTTGCCCTTGAGCTTGTAATTTTGCAGCCAGCTTGGGCAAAAATTAACTAAATGCGTCGCATAGTACAAGCTTTATTTCCTCACTCAATCTTGTTTACCAACCTTGGCACCTCTACCAAATTAGTTTTGCAAAGTAGTCCAGTATATAGGAGTTTGGATGAATGCAATTGATTCGCATCCCAATGATAGATGGAAGATATGTTCATGGAATTGTTTATCTGTTAATTATAAAATAGAACATGTAATTCTTGGGAAAATTGCCCAATCATTCCTAAACTTATTGTATGGATGCCATTGTCCTAAACTTTACAACTTTGCTAATTTAGCCCTAAACCTTCGCACGGAAATTCAATGTAGTCATTTTGGTCAATTTTCGAGGGAAATCGCTGACATGATAGTGTGTCACGTACGTAGAAAGGACTACATTGAAATTTCGTGCGAAGGTATAGGACTAATTTGGAAAAATTAAAAGTTCAAGACTTAATTGGCATACATACGGTATGTTTAGGATTGATTGAACAATTTTTTATGTAATTCTCTTGCTAAAAATTTTTGCATTAAAATGAATATTCAGTTGGCTGAAAATGAAAGAAGAGGAGTCCACACACACACATTACTGTACAAGGAGTACGATTGGCACTTGGCACATGTGCTATATGAAAATGGTCCCCCAGCTCTCGAAAAGTTTTCTGAAAAGCCAGACTGTCCTTATTGCTACTTCCAAATGGAAATTAGGAAAAAAAAAAGTTTATAGTTTTCTTTTGGGCCAAAAGAAAAAGTGCACACTATGGATTTTAATTATTACACCATTGAGAAATCAGTGATGCATCAAAGTAGGTTCATACCGTGTTTTTTTTTTAGATTAAAAAGTTTAATCAACGGGAACTTTAGAAGTCCGAGTGTATATACAATCCTATCAGCATAAGGTTGAGAATTTTTATTATAATCGTCCTCTAGACACGTCATCAACTATCGACCCATTGAATGGGTCCAATGTAGTACAATAGATTTTTTTATTTATTTATGACAAAGCAGCATAAATTGTTCCAGAAGAGCTTAAAATATTTTACCACAAATATAATAAATTTACATATTTATTGTGGCAATGTATATTATATGATCGGTTGACAAAAAAAACCAGAAAAAAAAAAATCAGACCATTTGGGTTTTGCACATAATTGAAAATATCGACAAAGCAAAACCCATTTAATCATTATTCACATGAAACGACTTATAGGTAAATTCTGAAATATATACTTGCTTAAAGAAAGTGATAAGTATATGTTCTCTCAAGCATACATATTATTTACACACTATGCGAATACCCGCATGGATGTGTGTGGGAAGCTTTAGTCCACGTAGGCAACTTTGGAGTATAATGTGGATAACATTTAGCCAACAAGGATGCCCACATTGGAAAAGTTTTATCCAAGTCATGCTAAGACAACATTTGATGGCCACATTAACTGGATTGGGTCAGATCTGGCATAGGAGGGATTTGATTAGAAAATTCATGAAAGTATAATAATTTAATGGTAAAAAACCACAAAAAACCCCCAAACTATATTTAATGTGACATATTTACCCTAAACTTTTTCTTGCGACATAAAAAACATATACTTATACTTGCGTGAGACATTTATTATGCGTCAATGATTGTCATATAATTTTTCAACCAAAACAATGTTGTGTTTATTTCACTTCAACATTATTTGCTTTCTAGGGTCGATATAGGCAAAATTTTAATTGTGCTCATTGATGAAAATTTGACAAAGGATAAATGTATCATAAAGTATAAGTTTGAGATTTTTGGTGTCGCAAGAAATTTTTTAGGATAAATGTGTCATAATGGGCATCGTTTGGGAGGTTTTTGGTGGCTTTTATTCTAATTTAATTAGACAGATTATAATTATAAAGACTTGGCTAGAGAAAGACGTAAAAAGAGAAGTCATAGATTTTTTTGTTAATATTGTTGGCGATAAGAATATACCAAGTATTATTCCACATCAAAGCAAAGATGAGCAAGTAAGTTAATTAAAGATTAGACTCCTCACAAGTTTATTCCAATTCGTAATTCCGTCAATTCCAATCTCATCTTCATTTTCATCCGTGTGATTTCTTGTCCCCACATAAGATGGCCTGCCTTTAAAAGGATGAACCTAATCTAATGTGCGAAAAACTTATAGATAAATAATATAAATGTGTCACATTCCTAGTATTCAGAAAGAGGAAAAGAAATTTGTACAGTCCGAAGCAACATAGCTAGAAAAATTGAATAATTAGTCAAAAGCTCAATTTAAATCAAGTATATATATATTTATATGAATCGTGATATCCTCATACTTAGAATAGTCATAGGGGTCGCGTACGTCACTCGGCGGATCATATCTTAATTATCCAGCGTACTAAAATGGCGATTCATGACATCCATGGAGGTTAGTCGAATCGAAAAATTCGTAACAAAGAAAAAATTAATTACAATAATTGGTTATTACTTTCCCCTCTAATTTCGAAAAATAAAAAATACTTTAAGTTTGGATAAATCGTCAAAGAAGTATATATGATTATACATGTCAATATTTAGATCTAGATATTTTTTGGGGAAACTAAGATATTTTCGCTTCCAATGGAAAGTTACAGCGATAAAATTCGAGAAAAAGTAAAAAAATAAAAACCAAGCGACTTATAAATTCTTTGAAGCATAAGTGCTGGAAAAGTAATATAATAAATGCCATTATTGCTCAATGGAATTTTTTGTATGTCAAGGGCCCCACCAGTTGAGCACGTCACCACAAAGCAAACGAAAAATAGAAATCCGACCAAAAAAATAATGAAAAATAGAAAATAAAGAAAGTAAAACAGCAGAAGACTTTTCTTCGGATGTCATATATTTATTGGATTTAAATTCAGATTATTATTCAAGATACTCCCATTCTGCGCTGTTTATTCCCCACGGATCCGCCATTGGAAACGTGTTTCACTGGAGATGGCCAGCAGACAAAGGTCCTTACAGACCCACCTTCTCTCTCGCCACTCTCTCTCTCTCTCTCTCACTCTCTCTGGGTCTGGGCAGCATGTTTTGTCTGCTTGTTTCTTGGGGGGGGACGGAGGGAGGGAGGAGGGCGTGACTTCTCTTGAATAAAAGGCGAAGTCTTTAACGGGCTCTGCAGCCACAGAGTTGCTCTGTTTTACTGCATCTCCCAGCGGTTCCCGTCACGTCCCCCATCTCTCTTTCTTAAATACCGACTTGGGTTTCGAGAAAATTTTCCTGATCATGTGGCTGAGGTTAAGGATCATGCGTTGGAGCTGACCCCACTTGATGATTTCCCGTATTAAGGAAGGAGAAGTATCGGTGTCTCTGTTTCTTTCTTTCCCCTTTTTTTTTTTTCTTCATGGTTCGCGAGGTGGTGCTTCGGCCCGGGTTGTTTTCGAGATTCTTGCTCGAATATGGTGAAGCAGCTTGTTTGTGATTGAATTGGAGCTTCAAGCTGCGGCCTTTTTATGCTTCCTTGACTTGTTTCGTATGAGGCTGTCAGCATCGGTTTGAGCTTCAGGTTTGTTGCTTGAATTGATTGCTCTTAAACTTTCTTGCTTGGTTGATTGCTTCCTGGAAGTTTGTTTGCAACATCTGTGCTGGAAAAGTGTCGTGTTGGTTCGGACGAGTGGGGGTTGATTCACCATCTGCTACCCTGTGATGTTGGCTGACTAGTTTATTTGGTCTTAATTCCTGTTTTAGATCTTCTGGGGGAAGCTCTAATTCTTAATTCAGCTGGACCATTAGATTTCATTTGAGGCTTAATCCCAAGCCATTCAACCGATTCCAATTTTCTTCTTCGAAGGGAAGATTGATTTCGGTCCTTGGGTTTGTGAGGGTAGCTGCAGAAGCAGTAAAATTTAAAACGGATACTTTGGAGGTAGCATAAGTAGCCGGCGAAGCGGGCAAAGTCCTTTGAAGAAAGTTTTAGATGGCTTCAAGTGTCGAAATGGATGATGAAGCCGAAAACAGAGGCAGCATGTGGGTTTTGGATCAAAAGCTTGATCAGCCCATGGATGAGGAGGCTGGGAGGCTCAGAAACATGTACAGAGAAAAGGTAATTTGGGATTTCTAAACTTTTTCCAGACAGCGTATACTTTATTGCTTAAGAGGAGAGGACAGACTGCTTTAATGGGCAACATGTTGATTCAATTAATGTTCTCTGTTGCAAAGTTTGGGATATCTTATTTACTTTTTTACTAATTTGCAGTGTGCATAGACAACACTTTTCTGCTCCCATTTGATCTTAATCCGCTTAGTTTATGACTTCTTCTTTTGTTACTCTTGTATGTAAGATGTGTTCTCATCAGTCAGTATCTATAAATTGAGGCTGAAAGTGAATGAATGATGCAAAACATGCAACATCCACTGGTTTTCCAATTAATTCTGGCAGTTGACTTGATTTGCACTTCAGAAATTTTCAGCGTTGTTGCTTCTTCGGCTTTCATTCCAAAGTCTTGGGGTGGTTTATGGGGATCTTGGCACATCCCCTTTGTATGTCTTTTACAATACATTTCCAAAAGGGAGGATAGACGATCCGGAAGATGTAGTTGGAGCTCTATCGCTGATCATATATTCTCTGACTCTCATTCCTCTCCTCAAGTACGTTTTTGTGGTGTGCAGAGCAAATGACAATGGCCAAGGTAAGCTAATATCATTTTAGGAGCAATCAGTTCTCTGTCTTTGACACTGACAATGGGATGGACCAAGACACATGTTAAGGATGCTCAGTGCAGTAGTTGTGACCATCCTCCTCATTGCGTAGGTGGAACATTCGCTCTTTACTCATTGCTCTGTCGACATGCGAATATCAAAACAATTCCAAACCAGCATAGGACTGACGAGGAGCTGACAACATATAGCCGCTCCACATTCCATGAGAAATCCTTTGCTGCGAAGACCAAGGGATGGTTGGAAAGACATGCATCCAGGAAGAATATGCTTCTTATGCTCGTCCTTGTGGGCACTTGCATGGTGATCGGCGATGGGATTCTCACCCCAGCTATATCAGGTAAATCTTTATTTCTGCATGATTAAAAATTCCAGAAACCATATGCTGCACCATACTGTTTGTCCACTTTTCTGAGGACAACAACTGATCCACTCCACCAGTACTGTGTTGCTTGTGGAGACCATGATCTCCTTCTGCTGTATAAGTGTCGAATCATCAGAAAATTTACAGGTTTTTTATACCATGTTATTAAAGTGCATGTGCATTATGCTGCATTTGTTTCAACTTCAGAGGAATATGTGCTTTACAACCTATGGCTTCCTTATACTTGGCAATGAAAATGGTAATAAAATGGGTGCAGTGTCATCTTTTGTTTTCTGAAATAAACTGTATGGTTCGGCCATGATTAATCTGGGGAGGCAAGCAAACTTATCCTATTTCCTTTCGGCGTAGGTCTGTATTTACTAACTAGATGTGCTCAGCTTTTTTTCCCCTCCTTCATTGGTTTAAAAGTGTCCTATATGGTGGTGGTTGTATCTTGTCGCTCCTCGTCTGATTATTCCTTTTATCTCTTTGAACTTTGTCTAACTGCATTGGCCGTCTGAGCCTGATCAAAATGTTAGCACGTGATTGTAGCCAAGTACATCTTTTATGTTAAAGAAGTGCCTACAAATTTACTTTGACACTTCTGATGCTACCGTTTCAAGCAGTTCTTTCGGCCGCTGGTGGGATCAAGGTAGATCATCCGGGCATGAGCAATGGTACAGCTCCCTTCTTGGTCTACATCGTTGAATTGGCTTGTCGATTTGCAATTTTCTAAAGGACGTGTGGTTTTATTGACACAGATGTCGTGGTTCTCGTGGCTGTCATAATATTAGTCGGTCTCTTTAGCATGCAACATTATGGTACGGATAAAGTTGGTTGGCTCTTCGCCCCGATAGTGCTGCTTTGGTTCATTGTAATTGGCGCAATCGGCATAGTCAACATCATCAAATACGATAGCAGTGTACTGAGAGCTTTTTCCCCTGTGCACATATTCCGGTACTTTAAAAGGGGAGGAAGGGATCGTTGGACCTCACTAGGAGGCATTTTGCTTTGCATAACAGGTAAGCTTATGAATTATTCTTTAGTTACCTAAAATACCTTCACTTTATTGTTTACCAACGCCTAAGATTATCTAGCTGCACTAAATATTTCGTCATATTGTTTGATCCTATTACAGGTACCGAAGCCCTCTTCGCGGATCTAGCCCATTTTCCAGTGTCAGCTGTACAGATTGCTTTTACCGTAGTCGTCTTTCCTTGCCTTCTTTTAGCGTACACAGGACAAGCGGCGTACTTGATGAAGAACAATGAGCATGTTATCGATTCATTTTATCGTTCAATTCCAGGTTTGCCACAAGCACTCTGGCCTGTTTTTCATAATGAAAATTGTGCCTGAGAAGTGAACACACTGTCAAGGTATAATCTTAGATGAGTCATTCTGTTGAAGAATGTTCAGTGCAACTATAGATGGCCAAAAAGACTCATCGTGTTTGCTTGAGTAAATAAAAAGGGGACAGTTATGGTCGGAATCGTAAAGCTCGTTAAAATGATGCATTTGAGTCGTAAAATTTTTATTTTGTGCATTTAATTGCTAAAACTTGTCACAATCATCCACTTTAATCCTCCTCTTAACTCCGTAATTTTAGTTGAAGGAAAATCTATGTGATATTTTTCTATTAACAGCTACAAAAGATTGACAAAATACCATGAAAGAGCCAGATGGTACTTTCCATTCACCGTAAACCGACGGACTTAACGAAATGATTCGAGTGCATCGAAGTGGCAAGTTTTTGAGACTTGAATGTACGAAATGACAGTTTTAGGACTCAAGTGCATTATCATGACAAGTTTTAGGACTTGCTTGTAATTCTCCTAAAAACAGGAAATGTTTATGTATCTTTTTAAAGTTTTAAAACATCGACACACAAATTATAGCCGGTTTGAGAGGGCTTTTGCGTCTCTGCTGTTAGTTGTGTGCAAGTGTTTCCAAGTACTTCAAGCAGAAGTCTGCAAGACTTTGAAACCAGTTTAATGTTCAAAGTCAAGATCTAGTTAAGGGGATGTTCGGATTTGCTCTTCAAGGATACACAAATCTCTCAGGATGTTAACACTCCTCATCGTTTGAAAAACACTCTTCTGTTCATCGATTTTTTCCTATTAATGCCGATTTCTGTTCATTTTGCAGATAGCATCTATTGGCCAGTATTCGTCATTGCAACTTTAGCGGCTATAGTTGCGAGTCAGGCCACGATATCCGCCACGTTTTCGATAATCAAGCAGGCGCTTGCACTAGGCTGTTTCCCCAGAGTCAAAGTAGTTCATACGTCAAAGAAGTTCTTGGGTCAGATATATATTCCGGATATTAATTGGATCTTGATGATTCTTTGCATTGCTGTGACTGCTGGGTTTAAGAATCAAAGCCAAATTGGAAATGCCTACGGTAACTTTACCAGAATGTCTTGTAATTGTCATGCATCTTTCACTTCATAACCAATCCTGATAGATTGTTCGTGCAACATTAACAGGAACTGCTGTGGTAATAGTGATGCTTGCGACCACCTTGCTTATGACTCTGATCATGCTTTTGGTATGGCATTGCCACTGGATTCTGGTCCTGATCTTCACGGGTTTGTCGCTGTTGGTGGAGTGCACGTACTTCTTCGCTGTACTCTTCAAGGTCAATCAAGGCGGATGGGTCCCTCTAGTGATCGCAGCAGCTTTTCTTGTCATTATGTACGTTTGGCATTATGGAACAGTGAAGCGATATGAGTTTGAGATGCACAGTAAGGTCTCCATGGCATGGATCCTCGGGCTCGGGCCGAGCCTGGGACTGGTTCGAGTGCCTGGAATCGGGCTCGTCTATACCGAGCTCAATAGCGGCGTCCCACACATATTTTCCCATTTCATCACCAACCTCCCTGCTATCCATTCCGTGGTGGTGTTTGTCTGTGTGAAATATCTTCCTGTGTACACAGTCCCTGAAGAAGAGAGGTTCCTCGTGAAAAGAATCGGCCCGAAGAGCTTTCATATGTTCCGGTGTGTCGCGAGATATGGATATAAAGACCTCCACAAGAAGGACGACGATTTCGAGAAGAAGCTGTTCGATAACCTCTTCTTGTTCGTCCGGCTCGAGTCGATGATGGAAGGGTGTTCAGACTCTGATGAGTACAGTCTTTATGGGCAGCAAACCGAGAGGTCAAGGGAAGGCCTTATAATGAAAAGCGGCGGCACCTCAAACTCCATCGACACCACTATCTCATCGGTGGACTCGATCGTGCCGGTCAAGTCCCCGGCCCATGCCAACAATACGACGACGTCGTCGGGTCAGGCGAGCAGCCAGACGGACGAGTTGGAGTTTCTGAACACCTGTAGGGACGCAGGCGTGGTGCACATAATGGGCAACACGGTGGTGAGGGCGAGGCGGGACTCGAGGTTCTACAAGAAGATAGCCGTCGACTATATATACGCATTCCTTAGGAAGATATGCAGGGAGAACAGTGTGATCTTCCATGTTCCCCATGAGAGCCTCTTGAATGTTGGGCAGATATTTTATGTGTAATGACTTTTCTTCTGTTGTAATGACCAATAAGGGAAGTGAGCAAAGCTACATGAGCAAAGCTTTTCCGAGTCTCTTATGAAAGCATTGGGACAGAAGAGGTTGCTCGAACCCAACGTACTGCAGGTGGGCCGAAAAGAAAATGAGGCAGGGACCTGCATTACATCGTCTGCATCAGCCTTGTCTCTTGATGGTTCAACTTGTTGCTGAAATAGCCATCATTTTCGATGGGATTCTTGCCCTCCAAAGACAGGAAAAATTGTCAAAAATCTATTACATTTTTGCTAATTCGGTTATAAACTTTTTAAGTTTGTTAATTGAGTCATAAATTTTTTCACATTTTGCCAATCGAGTCAATCCGGTCAATTTTGGTTGGATTTTGCTGACGTGGATGCTGGTCGCGATGATCAGGCGAGGCTCGCCCGAGGGCGGCGTCGCCTCTGGCTAGTCTTTGGAGGTCTACGTTATTGTCGGTCGCGTCACGTAGGACGACTGGCATCCACATCAGCAAAATCCGGTCAAAATTAGCTGAATGGACTCAATTGGCAAAGTGTGAAAATGTTTGTGATTCAATTGACAAATTTGAAAGGTTTAGAATTGAATTGGCAAAAGTGCAATAGGTTTAAGACATTTTCGACAACTTTCCCTCCACTAAAGATTAGATCCAATCTAATAGATCTCATTGCATGAACATGCACGTGATCGAGTAAGCGAAGGCATTGACTTGTCGATCCAATCTAAAATAATAATTGTTACTTTATGTCGTGATTGATTATATTGTATAGTTTATGCATGTGATGCCTGTGGATATACACACCAAATGTCGCCACCAGTAGCAGAAACAGCAAGTTAAGATCAGTTCCTGCTCTTTTCATACATAAATTATCGGGAAAATTTCAAATAAGGACATGAAGTGTTCTTATTTTTTTAAATAAAGGCCCGAAGTGGACTTTATTTCAAATAAGGATCTGAAGTGCTTTCATTTTTTCAAATAAGGGTCTGAAGTGAATGTTATTTCAAATAAGGGCTTGAAGTGCTCTTTTTGTTTCAAATAAAGGTATGATTTGAAGGGTATTTTCGTCATTTTACAATTTAATTTTTTTTCTATTTTTTCCTTTCTGTTTTCTCATGAAATAAGAAAAATTAAAAAAAAGAAAGATGAAGATGATGTGTAGGTGCCAGTGCAGGTGCTCGCCGCTGCCCCCACCATCGCCGGAAAGGGCCAGCAACGAGGGGAATGGTCACTGAGGGCCCACGACCTCGCCCAGATTTGGGCGAGGGTCGCGGCCCTTCACCCGGACCTAGGCGAGGGTCGCTGGTCCTCGCCTAGCAACGGCGGCCCTCGGCGACCATTCCCCCCCTCCCCCGGTCGCCGGCTCTTTCCGGCGACGGTGGGGTGGCGACAGCAGCGGCCAGCGCCTGCTTTATCTTCTTCTTCATCTTTTTTTGTTTTTGTTTTTTTTTAATTTTCATTAGTTTTTACAAAATAGAAAAGGAAAAAATATTTAAAAAATGAAAAAAAAATTATAAAAAGTGAAAGGACGAAAATATCCTTAATATCATGCCCTTATTTGAGACAAAGAGGGCACTTTATGTTCTTATTTGAAATAAGAATGGTACTTCAGGCCTTTATTTGAAATGACGTCCACTTCGGGCTCTTAATTAAAAAAACTAAGAGTATTTCAGATATTTATTTGAAATTTTTCCTAAATTATCAGCTCAAGAAATACTCAAATAGAAAAACTCCATCCCACCAAACATGAGACTAGACGCTTCTCTCTCTCTTATTATAATTTTTTTCTTCCTTTGAAAAGAATGATTTTGGGTACAACCTTCGAATCAATGATTTTTTTCTTTCTTAAAAAAAATGATTTTGGATAAA
>BCNH02000005.1:17997540-18014459 GCA_001662345.2 Metrosideros polymorpha var. glaberrima
ACCCACCCTTTAGCATCCTTTCGTTGAAAAACTAGTGTGAACGGGGAACATGGGGTCACGTTGATAAGATATGGTGTTTTGTCTCTGGTCGTAGAAAAGTTGGACGGTCATGATTGCCTCCGGCGGCCGAGACGGACATTCTCCACCCATCGTTCTAACAGTACGAGGATGATTGCAGACAGCCCATCGTTTCCAACCACACAGTGACGAAGGCATTGTGCGGTGCTTCGGTGGCTTTACCAGCAGCGATGGCGACTTCTCTCGGCTCCGCCATGCTTTCTCTCGTCTGACAGGAGGTACGAACGGCGCGAGAGAGCCTTGGTTCTTCTCCTGTGGACTGGCGTTGCGCGTTGCTCTCGCCCACGTTCGGTTCGTTCTTGCATTGGAGCTGAATCTGTACCAAGTTTAGATTTTGAAGCGCGCTCGGTTTGCTTGCTGTGCTGCTGTTCTAGTTCGTGGGTGTGTTTGGCTATTGGATGTGGCTTGGTGGGGTTTGGTTATATTTAGAAGGGGACGCGTTGAAACGGTTGGGGGATTTGGAGACGTGAGTTCGTCGGTCTGAACATGAGCGAGTTGTTTGAATCTGAGGTTTGGCGAATGCTATATTTGGCAAGCGACTCAGGCAACCCATTTCTTTTTTTCTTTTCTTGACAGAAGATGGCGATTCTCGCTCTCTTTCTTGGAGAAGCGCAATGCTGGAGATGTGAGCTTTTGCTGATTCGAGATGCATTCCATTAAATCTGATATGTGTCCTTTTTCTTCCTGCTTTTTTCTCTGTGTGTGTGTGTGTGTTTTTAAATTTGGGTTTTCGGGTTCGAGGTGGTTGAGTTTTTCCCTTCTTGAATCTCGTTACCCAAATTGCACGAGAGCCCTTTTAAATTCGTATGCATTCGAAATCGATGTTCACATAGTCTTTGAATCAATCTTTTCATACATTTTGCATTGACATGTTGCAGATTGTCTTTTTATCATGTCTCTTTATCGACTTCGTCATCGTTCTAGCAGAAGCTGAAGGAGCATCTCCCTTGATTGCCTGCAATCTCAGGTGTCAATCCTTGGCACCCTGCATTCAAGTATCGAGACTGAAAGTGTTGCCGTTATTTTTTTTTTTGCCGCTTTTGATGACTTGCTCTATGGTTCTGATGTGAACATCTTTCTAGTGGGTTCTAACACTGTAAATGACATCAATCTTCTTCAGGAAGTTGATCACACGACATTGAAATGGTGCTCTGCGAGTTGCCGTTTTTAGGCACTAAAAAGCTGCTTAATTTCTGCTGTACCATGTTTATGAACTGTATTATATAAAACGTGCATGGCTCGGCACTCTCACATATTGCCGAAACTCGATTTAGTTGCTGCAGATGAGGTTTTTAGAAGTACAATGATATAAGTGCTAGATTATAGCATAGTACTTTTTGGTATACCGTCGAGTGACAAAGGCCAAGTCTGCTTAGTCCTTGAGTCTTTCGATACTTGAGTCTTTCGATATTTGTCTTGTGCCCAATAAGAATAGATAATTGTCACTAATAACTTCTTGTTATACCTCCATTTTCTCTAAGAAGTCCCGATGGGTTTTGATTACAAACGTCCCTCGTTAATCTTTAATCATTTGTTCCCTTTCCAGATCTTGGACATGGATGCTCCCATTCACTTATGAGGTATCTGTTTTACAACAGAGAATCAGGTTGGAGATTCCTTATACAGTGGAAGGGAACGCAAGAGAGGGTACTTGGTGAAGAGGGCGTTCTTGCAAATGGTTTCAAGAGAACAAACTAGCGATGGCATGGACAAGAAAAATAGTGTATGGTTTTTGGATCACAAGATTGATAATCCAATGGATCAAGAGGCCGGGAAGCTACGAAACACACAGAGAGAGAAGGTTGGATTGTTTTATCCCTATGAACTACGGGCATAAAGTAAAGATGTAGTTATCAATCTTCACATGGCCTCCACCATTAATAGCTTGTCGTGAGATGTCACCTGATTATACAGTTCAACAAATGAGGACACTAAGGAGGGCAATCACTGGCCTGTAAATGAATCAGATCTTTTTACTAATTTAAATTTTTGTCTCACTCAGAAAATTTCCACATTACTGCTACTACGGCTTGCCTTCCAGAGCCTCGGTGTGGTCTTCGGAGATTTGGGCACATCTCCCTTGTACGTTTTTTACAATACCTTTCCTCGTGGCGTTAAGGATCCAGAGGACGTTATTGGAGCTTTATCAGTGATAATATATTCCCTAACGCTCATACCTCTCATTAAGTACATTTTCATCGTTTCAAGAGCCAATGACAGTGGCCAAGGTAAATATACTAAATCTGTAAACTTCTTGTCATTACCACATGAAATAAATTGAATTATTTGGAGAAACGGAGGGTTGCAGAGTGAGTGATCAGTGATTTTTTCTTAGTTCCTCTCAGCAGATACATGTAGATTAGGATATGAGTAATCCTAAGTTTATTACCACTCTAGAAAATGATTGTTTATGAACCTCTTTTGCATTTATTTCCTCCATCACTTTGATGTCATGTACCATCTCCTTCTTTGTGCAAGGGCTATCATTAAAGCAGCCTCGAGTCCTTAAAGACCTCTACCATATTTGCAGGTGGAACATTTGCTCTTTATTCCTTACTTTGCCGTCATGCGAACATCAAAACTATTCCCAACCAAGATCGGACCGACGAGGAGCTAACCACTTACAGTCGCTCTATATTCGATGAACATTCATTTGCTGCAAAGACAAAGAGATGGTTAGAGGGGCGACGGCATCGAAAGAACATCCTCCTCATTCTAGTCATTGTTGGTTCTTGCATGGTAATCGGAGATGGGATTCTCACTCCAGCTATATCAGGTAACTGTCCCAAAACAAATTGAGCCCTTTTGATCTAATTATTTATGGGCATCTGTTCCTGGATGTGGTATTGTATCTACATTAGCATATGTCTAAGTATCATTAATGCGAAAAACTCCTGCGGATATCAAATAAATGCTACACTTCTACAAGGCAATGCGACCATAAGCGACAACTATTAAAGTCATAAATATGACGATATAAAAGCATTGTGTAATTGAATTTCATATAGCAAAGCCGAAGAGTGGACTTCTGCAAGTCAGGAACTAGGACGTGCCTGAAGGCTTCAGACCTTGGTTTTGACTTGATTGAAAGTTGCAATTTTCTTAGGATAGTATCAATATTTGGGATTGTTTGCCTTTTCGAGTTGTCTGATATCATGTCTCTGGTTAATCTCTGTGATTGTTCGCATCCTTGGAACTGTCTCAACAGTATACTAATATAACCTTACATTTGTTTTGAGGTTGAACTTCTTTTTTCCATGTGTCTTTACATTTTCTTTTATAGCTGGCTAACTGTCTTATGTTTCTCAATTCCCTAACTTCGGCAGTTCTCTCAGCTACCGGTGGGATTAAGTTAGATCAGCCCAAGATGAGTGATGGTATTACCCAAGTTCTTGGAAGTGAACTCTTCCATACGGTCGATTATCCTTCTACCACAGTTTACGTTTTCCCCTCAGGCCTCAAGTTGCTAACCCTTTGTTTGTTCTATGCAGAGGTTGTTGTGCTTGTTTCTGTCATGATCATGGTAGGTTTATTCAGCATACAACACTATGGTACAGACAGAATCGCTTGGCTTTGTGCTCCAGTCGTGTTTCTTTGGTTTCTTCTGATTGGCGGCATCGGCATCATTAACATTTGCAAGTACGACACCCATGTTCTAAAAGCCTTTTCACCTATTTACATCTATCGCTATTTCAAGAGAGGAGGGAAGGATGGGTGGACATCTCTTGGAGGTATAATGCTCAGCATAACAGGTAATGTCTTATTCCATCGATTTGATATCAATTGTTATGTTATAATGAATGGACCTTGAGATGCATCATTAATGCATGCAAAACTGGTGACTTCAGGCTCCAATAGTTGCTCACTGTAGAACTTTTGCAGGAACTGAGGCGGTTTTTGCTGATCTGTCTCACTTTCCAGTGTCGGCCATACAGATCGCTTTTACTGTGGTCGTGTTTCCCACCCTTCTTTTAGCTTATTGTGGACAAGCGGCCTATCTCATTAAAAACCCTGATCATGTGGTCGATGTTTTCTACCGCTCAATTCCAGGTTTACTTTATGCTTCAGCTCGATATTATGGTGCATTCTCTAGGAGAGCTGGCAATTAATTGGTCATACGAAGAACACAATAAATGAAGAATGGATGAGAATAAAATGCTGTTTATTAAAAATTCAGGTGCATTAAAAGGAAAGTTCCCTTTCATGGGTAGTTGATTTGACCCTCAATACTGTCACCTTGAGCCATCAGTGTATATTCATTCGAACATCTTCAAGATTCTTACGACAAAACTGTTTCAATGCTTATGGAGATTTTGTGGAAGTAATATATACACAATATTCGACATGAATATTTTCAGACTCATGTTAATTGATTATCATATGATATAGTTGCCTATTTATGCAGAGAGCATTTACTGGCCGGTCTTCCTCGTTGCAACAGCAGCTGCCATTGTAGCAAGTCAGGCGACAATATCTGCCACATTTTCATTAGTCAAGCAGGCCCTCGCACTTGGCTGTTTTCCAAGAGTCAAAGTCATTCATACATCCAAGAAGTTCCTTCAGCAGATATATATCCCAGAAATCAATTGGGTCCTCATGATTCTCTGCGTGGCTGTCACGGTGGGATTTAAAAATCAAACCCAAATTGGAAATGCTTCTGGTAATTTGAAATATTCTATGTTGTTTGTTACTTCTGTTTTTTCGGTCTAATAGAAGCATAAGCATCTACTACTAAAAATGTCTGACCTGAACTCTCTATCCAATCACTTCGAAAAAAGTGAATACTAGTATGACAAATATGAAGCAGGAGGCGACAGAACATATTTTTGCACCAAAACCGCTTTCTCAAGTTTTCCCAAAGACGACTCACTTTCTTTCTCTTTATCAACAGGTACAGCTGTGGCTGTAGTCATGCTCGTGACGACATTCCTCATGATACTAATCATGATACTTGTGTGGCGGTGCCACTGGACTCTGGTGGTCATCTTCACAGTGCTGTCATTGATTGTTGAAGGCACATACTTCTCTGCTGTGCTGTTCAAAGTGAACCAAGGCGGGTGGGTCCCGCTCGCGATTGCAGCGGCCTTCTTTGTCATCATGTATGTCTGGCATTACGGAACAGTCAAGCGCTATGAGTTTGAAATGCACAGTAAAGTCTCGATGGCATACATTCTTGGATTAGGCCCTAGTTTGGGTCTTGTCCGTGTCCCGGGCATTGGGCTCGTGTACACCGAGCTAGCCAGGGGGGTGCCTCCTATCTTCTCTCACTTCATCACCAATTTGCCGGCAATTCATTCAGTCGTCATTTTCGTCTGTGTGAAGTACCTTCCTGTATATACAGTCCACGAAGAAGAAAGATTCCTCGTAAGACGAATCGGGCCGAAGAACTTCCACATGTTTCGATGCGTCGCGAGATACGGCTACAAAGACCTTCACAAGAAGGACGATGACTTTGAGGAGAAGCTCTTCGAAAGCCTCCACATGTTTGTCCGGGTCGAGTATTTAATGGAAGAGTGTTCAGAATCGGAGATCAGCTTCCATGGTCAGCAAACTCAACAGTCAAACTCCAGAGAGTGCCCCCCAAATGACTACGACAACAACAATAGCCTCACGCTGTCCTCCATCGTGGATCTGACCATCTCGTCGGTGGGGTCAATCGTGCCGGTTGAATCTCCAGAGCATCTCAGTGAGCGGGGCTCTGCAACTTTTTACCGGGGGAATCATTGCCAGAATGAGTTGAACGAGATAGAATTCCTGAATAGCTGTAGGGCAGCCGGCATCGTGCACATCCTGGGGAACACGGTGGTCAAGGCTCGGCGGGGCTCCAACTTTTTTAAGCGGATAACCATAAATTACGTGTACGCATTGCTTAGGAAGATGTGCCGAGAGAACAGCGTGATATTCAATGTCCCTCACGAGAGTCTTTTGAATGTTGGCCAGGTTTTCTATGTATGATCTGCTTCTTACCATCGTTCTTTTGCATGCTGAGTGAATCATCCCAGTTGAAATGCGTCAAGTGTGCATGATTAGTGATGCTGTTACTGATCTTCTTAATGACAAATTATTCCTTGCTATTCAAGATGTCGAGGATTCAAGTATGCTCGATCCCGCCGACGCTTCTCCTTCTTCTTCTGCCTTGTCTGTTCATATGTATGCACATAGTCTTCTCTGTTTTAGCTGCCAAAGATTACACGAGTTTGTGATGATCATCTGTGATTCCGACATTATCTTATTTACCTGTCTTTACCAACTTTCCAATGCAATCCTCTGCTTACAGGTCCTCTCTTCATTCACCCTTGTGCCAAAGATTAGATGAGTTTGTGGTAATCATCGTGCATGTTTGGCCAAGGCTTTTTCTTCTAATTCTTTCTATCTTCGTGTGTTCACTCCTTCTCCTTATGCTCCTCTCTAATGAACCTTCCCAATCCTTTATTTGTAGAGAGATGGTTGTTCCTTATTGATGGTGAGAATTCCCTGAGACAATGACAAAAATCTTTTCCAAAGTCGAACTCTGCGATCAGATTTCCTCTTTGAAACTTATGGGATGGCTTTGAAGCTCTTGATCTTGATCGTGATCTTTCACAAGTTAATCTTTTTGGCCGAGAGAATAGTGGACAACGATAATCAATCAACATTATTATTTAAACAAAAATAATGGAAAAATTGTCCAAAAAGTCCTAATCCTATTGTATTTTTGCCAATTTAATTTTAAACATTTTAAATTTGCGCCAATTCAGTCCTAAACATTTTAAGTTTGTGCCAATTTAGTTGGTTTAGGACTGAACGGGTAAACTTAAAAGGTTTAGGACTGAATTGGCATAAGTGCAATAGGTTTAATACTTTTTTGACAAATTTCCCCAAAAATAACTATGCCAATTTTTGTCTATAGTTATTCTAGATTCCAGATTCCTCGATAAATAGTTAGAAAATTAGATTTTATTGTAGTTCCAAAAGAAACTAGCTGCAGTGGCAGACCCGGGATTAGGAGATTATACACATTGTTTATCCTCGATAAATCTTCTGCACAAATATATTCATTTGAATTTTCTCTTCTCTAGGTTCTTCCAACATACGAATTGCTTACAACTGATTTTGTTAATTCAAATTCTCCTATTAAAGGGGAGGATGTGAGTTCTGTTGGAACCAAAAGAATGATGACAACTTTGGAAATTTGGAACAAGGCATAAAATTGGAGAGAGAAATTGTTCTTAGATTGCTTTCTGATTGTGGATTTATTTACAACACTCACCTCATGTTCCTATATAATAACATAACATCTACAATACATTTAATGACGAAGACAAACATCACACACACACATTAAATTAACCAAGAAGTCTTTGACCACTCCTTCTGCAAGATTAAATGGAGCGATACAAAAGTCCACAAAACAAAAAGAAAAAAATATACAAACAATGAATGCACATAAATGCTCTTGAAGACATTGATGAAGATGAAGACTTTCGTGAAGAACTCTTCAATGAGCTTAATGGGTATTTTTTGTCTTCATGCTTCATAGGTCTTCCTCATTAAATGCTTGCGGCATTTTCTTTTTCAATCTTTTTTTGGAGACTAGTTCTTCAATGCAAGCTGCAAGTTGGAAGTTACCGTAACTTATTCAAGACCAAGACCAAAGTAAAATTGGACTTTAGTTCTTCAATGAAAACAAACATCAATTTTATTATTTCTAATAGCCTCCCTTAAAATTGATTTTGGAAATCAACAACACCAAGCATCGTCTTCAATTTCTCGAACAAATCTGCCTTCAATGGTTTCGTCAAGATATCTACAATTTGATCTTCGAACCTACAGAACTCAAGCTCAATCTCACCATCTTTCACCAGCTTATAGATATAGTGATACTTGATATCAATGTGTTTGCTCCTGCCATGGAAAACAGGGTTCTTGGCTAATGCAATTGTCGACATGTTATCATACATATGTTGACACCTAAATTTTGACCCCATTTTGACATTAATTTAAAATTTATTTCAGTAATTAATTTGCATAAAAATTAGGGGTCGACCCTACCCCTAGCAAAAAATATTTAAATTGATTACATTTAATTTTCATATAGGTTTATAATTATTTTTTCAGCATGCATGCTCATACATTTTTGCATTAAAATCGGATCGGGTGGCAAAATTGGATAGAAATTAGATGTGCGAACTGGGCTAAATTAATTATAAAATCCAGCCAAGCATAGGGGATAGGTGACCGGAATTCTTAGGGTTTTTGAGGCCTAATTTGAGCTTAAATCAACCCACTTTAATTTTTTATTTGGGAAAAAGGCATTTATTAAAAAAAATCCATAATTAATTAGGAAAAAGGCCAAAATTAAGCTCGAAAGAGATAATAAACCCATGGAGAAGTCAAATTTCGACCAAGCCCTCCGATGGGATGGCTGAGCCAATTAGGGGCCAAATTGAAAAGATTATCGCCAATTGAGGCCAATTTACAAATATTTAAAAGTTTGGGGACCAAACCGTAAATACCCAAAAATTTAGAAAACCCTCAAGCTTATCTATATATATCCCGTTATACCTCTGAATCAATGGGGGGACGCCATTCTCTTTCAAAATACATAGAATTCAAGCTAAGGTAGAGAAAAGTGAGAGAGGGAGAGGGAGATCGGGGAACCACGGAGCCACCTTGTCGCGGTCGTCCAGCCCTCGCCTGCGTGTCTCTCACCTCTGGACACCCATAAACATGAGCTACGTATGTCGTAGTTCGTCTCTGTTGAGAGGGATAAACCTGAAGACCCTTAGACGTGAAGATCTGATCGCGAGAAGAAGCTCTGGAGACTAGCCACGTGCCTAGAAACCCAGAAATTTCAGTTTGCCAGGCCAACTTCTGACGCGATTTTCGATCGTCCCCCGAGGCCCACGAGCAGTCAAAACGAAGCTTGTGTGAAGCTCTTCGCATCCGTCTAAGAAAATTTTCAAGAAGAGCCTCGACTGAGACGAGCCAAGCCTACGAACAGGGCCTGTCACGGTCCCTGTTTCTGCACAAAAACAGGGGCCGATTCTGGTCGTCGCTGGTTGCCGCTTCGCCCATCCCCGGTGGTCAAAATCCCTTTCTTGAAGTCCTAGGGAGCCCCTCGATTGAAGCCGCAACAATCCGGGTCGAGATTGGAGCCAAAACAACTTCTATTCATGCTGCCCACCAAGTGTTTGATAAAAGTCTAGAGGGGATTCGATTTTGAACCAGCTGCTCTGCCGCTTGCCGTCGCTGTCCGCCGTCTCCAGTAGCTCTCCGGTGACCCTAGAAGTCACACGGCACTCACAGAAGCCGGCCCTAGCCTTCGATTCGCGATTTCCAAAGAAGGAAAGTCTATTTTCGCAAGTCAAAATTAGGTAACTCCTTCATCCGAATATTTCTTATTGATAGTATGACCTAATTTCGAATTATATGATCTGAATGTGCATATTTTAGAATATTTCCAGATTTAACTTGATTTTTAATTATTATGAAAAATTTTCTAAAATAAAAAAATAATTCATAAAAGGATTTTCCTTTTATTCAACAACGTGCGAACGTGAACTGATCTTAACCACAAGATCGCGCCCCCTCGCATGAAAATTTGGACCGTCCAATCTACAGCCATGTAGATTTGATTCTCCAAATTCATTAGTCGTTTGAATTATATTTGCTAAAATCATTTGGATATCTTTCATAAATTAAAAATTCGAAATTCTTTTTCTAAAATCAAAATAAGTAGGAAGATGGAATTTACTAGAGATTCCATCTTTAAAATCATCTTTAGAAAGATATAATTTTTTTTAGAAATCATATCTCATAGATTACATTCAATTTTAGAAAGATAACGTTTTCTAAAAACGATATCTCATAGGATTTAATTTCATTTAAATAATCTTGCATATAGATTAGCATTGTATCATTTAAATAACAATTCATCTTAAAATCTTCTAGAATTAGGATAAGATTTTCTAAAATATTGTTGGGATTTAATTTCAATTAATTCATAAATATTAAAGATAATCTTCGTTTAGGATAGTTTGAATTTCATGCATTTTTTATTCAGAAAATCATAAAATACCAAAAATAAACATTCATGTGCGTGTCACGTATTTGGTACGTCATTTAGTCTAGGTTCATCTTACTACCATGTCTAGGATCATTTTACTTTCATGACTAGGTGCATTCATGTAGTATCATGTCTAGGTTCGTTAATTTAATTTGATAGCTTAAATTAAATGCATGCCATTTAGTATAGTTGCATGCATTTTACCCGTCATTTAGTAAAGGTAAGTTTAGAACCATAACGTGTGACATTTATTTCATACTTCATTAGATTTATGTCATTTAATTTAATGTCTTTCATATAGTATAGTTGCATTGCATTTTAGTATAAAGTTGCATTTCATTAAATAAGTGAAAACTCCAAATTAATTGCATTAGTCTAAGTTTTACGTATTGGAAATAAGCGTTATGGATTAGGCTGCAGCGTCTAGGTACATCATCTTTCCCTCTTTGCAATTTATTTATTGCTTTGGTTTATCGGGTGTTTATTTTTATCTGTTTGCGTACCCGCATGATCATTTTCACATGTTAGGACTTTAGTCTAAAAAATAATTCAAGTTGCATGCCAAACATTTTTTTCATGAGATGAAAACGGTACCGAAAGGGCGTTGGATAATTATCTAGCATAATCAAGTCCCTGGACTTAGAAATCTCTGGTTCGTAGAAATAAAACATTATCTCTCTAATGTTTTATTTATGTGTCTAATCGACCTACCAAGAAACTGATTAGTGGTGGCTCCAATTTAAACATTTTTGCATGTTTAATAACATAAACCTAAGTTGCGATTTGGTAGGGTTTAGGAGAACTCGAATTAGGTTAGTTAATTCAATTGATTAAATTTCGGCAAAATTTAGGTCGCGACAACATCTATTTGGTAGGACCTTTGTGTTCATGCATTAATTCAGTAAGCATCCTATGAAGCCATATCGCTTGACATGCTGTTGAAGCTAATGCCATGTATTCTGCTTTAGCTATTGAGAGTGCAACAACTTGTTTTTTTGAGGACCAAGAAATCACTCCTAATCCAAAAAAGAAAGCATATCCTGAAGTACTCTTTCGAGTCTCGATATCACATGCCCAATCATTGTCTGTGTACCCCACTAGACTTAAATTGCCAGTATAAGAACATAAAATTCCATGGTCGCGAGTTCCACTCACATACTGTAAAATTCTTTTTGTTGTCTGCAAATGTGATTGGTACGGTTTTTCCATGAACCTTCTAATAATTCCCACTCCATAGGTAATATCTAGTCTAGTAGACAAATATCTCAAACTGCCAACAATGCTTTTGAAATAAGTGGAATTTACTAGTTCATTAGTTCCTTCTTTCTTTAGCTCCAGCCGTTCTTCAACAGGAGTTTGAATTGGTTTGAGTGATTCCATTTTCAATCGTTTCAAAATATCATTAGCATATTTTTGCTGTGAAATAAATATGCCATCATCTGCTTGCTTCACTTCAAGCAAAGAAAATAAGACATAAATCCCAAATTTGTCATCTCGAACTGGCCAATCATAGCTTCCTTGAATTCAGCAAACATTGTTTCACAGCTCCCTGTAAAGATCAAGTCATTAACATAAAGGCACACAATAATTATGTCACCGTTAGTATTTGACTTGATATACAATGTATGTTCATATGGGCACTTTTGAAAACCATGCTCTAACAGGTACATGTTGATCCACATGTACCAAGCACGAGGTGCCTGTTTTAGCTCATACAATGCCTTTTTCAGTTTGTAAACTTGATTTTCATATCCTTTCTTCTCATAACCCTGTGGTTGCTCCACGTAGACTTCCTCTTCAAGGACACCATTAATGAATGCTGATTTCACATCCATTTAATGGATCCTCCAACAATTTTGAGTTGCAAGTGCTAAGATCATCTGAATGGTATCCATTTGGGCCACTGGTGCAAATACTTCAAAATATTTAATACCTAGCTTTTGCTTGTAGCCCTTTACAACCAGTTTGGCTTTGTAATGGTCCACCTGACCGTCGGGTTTGTACTTTGTCTTATACACCCACTTGACACCAATGGGTTTCTTACTAGGTGGTAAAGAAGTTAGTACCCATGTGTCATTTTGTCTTAATGGATTGGATTTCTTCATCCATTGTTTGGATCCACTTCCCTTCTACAGTTGCTTCATCATAGGATACAGAGTCACATTTAGCAAATAAACAAAAGTTTACCGTAGTTTCATCAGTGATTTCGCTACTATCATTGTCATTTTTTCTTGTGACCACATAATCCTTAAATTTTACTAGCATCTCTCGTAGTCGTTGTGAACGACGTAACGGTGGTTTTGAAGCTACTATTGGTGATGAAGATGCACCACCACTCGAAGATGATGAAGAAGATGCACCATCAATCGAAGATGATGGAGGTTTTTCTATCTCTCCCTCCAATGGTTCATCTTCGATGGTAAAGCTTTTTTGGTCACCCTTTTGATTCCAGTCCCAAGCTTCATTTTCTAGAAACTGGACATCCCTGCTGATGATTACCTTTTCAGTGGCTGGGTTATACAGCTTATAACCTTTGGTTGTGTCACTGTAGCTAATGAAGATGCACTTCTCGCTTTTATCATCCAACTTTTTCCTCCGTTCATATGGTATATGGGGATATGTCACATACCCAAATACTTGTAGGAACGAAACATCTAGCTTGTTGCTACTCCAAGCCTCTTCTGGGGTTCTTCCAAGAACACTCCTTGTTGGACACTTGTTCAGCACAAATACAACACACTCAACGACTTCCGCCCAAAACTTTTTAGGTAAATTTTTAGCCTTTAGCATACTTCTTGCCATTTAAAAAACCGTCCTATTCTTTCTTTCTACTATACCATTTTGCTGAGGAGTATGGCTGGCAGTCAACTGACGTTTCACTCCATGAATTTTACAATATTTGTCAAATTCATTTGAGATAAATTCTCCCCCTCTATCCGATCTTAACGTCTTCAAATTAAAGCCACTATGTTTTTCAACATAGACTTTAAATTCTTTAAACTTGCCAAAAGCTTTAGATTTTTCTCTCAAGAAATATACCCATGATTTTTTGGTAAAATCATCTACAAAAGTAGCATGTCCTTTTTTTGTCCAAGTGATTCCACCTCAACAGGGCCACAAATGTCCATATGCACCAACTCTAATGGATGTTTTGCTCTTCTTGCTTTCCCAACTGGAAAGGGTTGTCGATGTTGTTTTCCAACGAGACATCCTTCGCATGAACAATCCGGACAGTTAATCAAAGGCATACCGGTCATCATCTTTTTCTAGACATGTAATTTTAGTCCACGAAAATTTAGGTGCCCGAATCAAAGATGCCACAACTAGTTGTTGTCTTACATCATTGCTTGAAAGTTCAAGAGATTTTTTGTTTGAAGAGTCAAGAGAAATATCCGGTTCTTTTTCATTTGCACCGTCGTGATTAACTTGTTGTTGACACCTCTGATGATGCAAACTCCATTTGCAATATGAACCTTGTAGCCTCGTTCGGAAAGTTGCTCAACACTTAGCAAATTTCAAAAAAGTCCTGGCACAAAGTAAACATCAGCAATAGTAACATTAATACCATCCTTTGACTTGATACTGATGTTACCTTTGCCCATCACGGGAATTTTTTATTTGTTCTCGAATTTGATTTCATCTCGACACGTTTCGTCCAGCTGTGAGAATAACTCTTTTCGCCTGGTCATATGATTGCTGCAACCAGTATTCAGGTACCATATGTCGGTGTCTTCGATGCTCAAGTCATCCTTACATGCTAGTAGCATGTGTTCTTCAATACTGATGGCATGTGCGTGTTCCGCCTGCTTGTACGTCACCTTTGCCTGGCATTCGGATTTGTAATGTCCGAATTTATTGCATTTAAAACACTTGACCTTTGATTTGTCAAGTGCTTTAAATTTTTTGATGAAATTTGGGTTTCTACCTCTACCTCGGCCTCCTCTGCGACCTCGAAAGCCTTGATAGCTTCCTCGACTTGATTGAACAAACCGACTTTGCAATGCTTGCTTGGGATTTGAACCAATGGACTTTTGATTCATTCTTTGCTCATGTGAGCACAATGAACCCATAATCCACTCCAATGTTAGGGTTGACACATCTTGTCCTTCCTCGATTGCTACGACTATGTAGTTAAATCAGTCAAAGACCTCAATATTTTTTCTACTACTCGTACATCTTGGAGTTCTTCGCCGTTAACCCTCAATTGGTTAATGATGCATTGCACACGATCAAAATATATTGAGATTGATTCGGAGTCATTCATGCGTAAAGACTCAAAATCACATCGAAGTGTTTGAAGTCGCACCCTCCAAACACAATCGTCACTTTTGTAGGATTTTTGTAAAATATCCCACACTGCATTTGAGGTCTCTGCACTCAATATTTTTTCAAATATCGTTTCTTCCACGGCTTGAAAGATCGCATACAATGCTTTCTAATCTTTCTTCTGGGATTCCACCAAAGAATCTTTCTCCTCCTTTCTCAAAGCATCAAATGCTTCAGCATTGGCTACTTTGATGTAGCCATTCTCCATCAGGTTCCACAAATCTTGTAATTTGAATAGAACCTTCATCTGGACGGACCAGTTGTTGAAATTCCTTCCGTTCAATTTGGAAAGTTGCAATTGAACAAAAGTGGTGGATGCCATTTCTAGCTCTGATACCAAATGTTGGAACTAAAAGCATAATGATAACTTTGGAAATTTGGAACAAGGCACAAAATTAGAGGGAGAAATTGTTCTTAGATTGCTTTCTGATGGTGGATTTATTTATAACACTCACCTCACATCCTTATATAATAACATAACATCTACAATACATTTAATGACGAAGACAAACATTCTACACACTCATTAAATGAACCAAAAAGTCTTTGAGCACTCTTTTGCAAGATTAGATGGAGCGACACAAAAGTCCACAAAGCAAAAAGAAAAAAATACACAAACAATAAATGCACATAAATGCTCTTGAAGACATTGATGAAGATGAAGACTTCCGTGGAGAACTCTTCAATGAGCTTAACGAGTCTTTTCTGTCTTCATGCTTCATAGGTCTTCCTCATCAAATGCTTGCAGCATTTTCTTCTTCAATTTTTTTCGGACACTAGTTCTTCAATGCAAGCTGCAAGTTGGAAGTTACCATGACTTATCCAAGACCAAGACCAAAGTAAAATTAGACTTTAGTTCTTCAATCAAAACAAAAATCAATTTTACTATTTCTAACAAGTTCGACATATTACTCCAGCAAGCTAAGGTATGCATCTGCCTTCTAATTCCTTTCATGTTTTGTATTGTACACTTTGCCAACCCATTTGGAAATTCGGATAACAACTTTTGTTTCAATAATATTTTAATGTTTTTTTATTTTTCTCTTTCTTTTTGAATTTTCTTCCCCTATAGATTGGCTGGCAAGGTCGGTCGTCAGAACTTGCCGACCACAGGGCTAGGGCTGCGGGACCTAGGCAAGGGGCCTCGCCTAGCAGCGGGTGACGGTGGCCATGGCCTCGCTAGTCGTGGGCTAGACCATGACGAGGCTACCCTCGCCCCGGTCCCGTGGCCAAGGGCTTCACGGCCCTGGCCTTGTGGCCGACAAGCTCCGACGACTCTCACCAGCCACAAGAGGAAGAAAAGCAAAAAAAGAAAGAGAAAAAAGAGAAAATTAAAAAGAAATTAATTTTTTTGAAAAATATTAAAATATTATTAAAATTGTCCACATTAGTGTGGCCAGCCAAAATAATTGAATTTGTACAAATCCAAAAGGTTTAAGACTCAATTGACAAACTTAAAAAATTTAGGACTGAAATTTAAAATGTTTAAGACTGCAATAGATTTATGACTTTTTAAACAATTTTTCTAGACAATTAAGCAATACTATTATGTAAAAGCTTTATGAAATCACTCCATACCAGACAACAGAAAATCAATGGCAGAGCAAACAAAATCTTTTTTTTCTAGAAGTCATCATCGACAATCCGCCTGGGCTGCATCTTCCAAGTCTCCATCTTCCCCGTTCACCCCTTTGCCGTTTCCATTAACCAAAATCCTTCAAAATTCAGAGTCTTTGTCGACTCGGGGAAAATTGTCAAAAAATTCTAAATCTATTGTATTTTTACTAATTCAGTCATAAACCTTTTAAGTTTGTGACAATTCAGTCCTAAAATCTTTTAAGTTTACCAGTTTAATCCCAAATCTTTTAAGTTTGTGCCAATTTAGTCATAAACTTTTTAAGTCATCCTTTAAATTTTAGGACTGAATTGGCACAAATTTAAAATGTTCAGGATTAAATTGGCACAAACTTAAAAGGTTTAAGATTGAGTTGGCACAAATTTAAAATGTTTAGGACTAATTTGGCAAACTTAAGAGATTTAGAACTGAATTGGCAAAAATGCAATAGATTTAGAGCTTTTTTGACAAATTTTCCTGTCAACTCATGTTACCTCACTCGGAGAAGTCTGTCCCATTCATTTTCTTTAGGAACACTAGCAATAGGATCCTCTTTCTTCATAATAATATAGGAGAAAGCTATACGTGATTATTAAAGAATTCAAAGTAACTGTGTATCCCCGTATATACACATTATTTTTAAGACCTCGATAAGGATAATTAGGAAGAAAAAGGGGGGAACATCCTTGAAAAGTAAAATTTACACGACATCATTGTCTGTTATGCCCGACCAATTGAGGATGGGATCCCCGGAAATTGGAAATTTTATATATTGATTTCTTCACGACTTTACTGATTTTCATAAGTCTCAAAAATAGTGTATCAATTTAGAACATGGTCAATTTTTATTTT
>BCNH02000005.1:18018574-18100832 GCA_001662345.2 Metrosideros polymorpha var. glaberrima
TCAGCGAATCGTGGGCGAGGCTTGCGATGGGTTGCAATGCGTCGCCGGAGCTCGTGATGGATCGTAATGAGGCGCAATGAGTCACTGAATTCGCCATAAATTGCGAGACCAGCCTTGCCCATGACTCGCCGATTATGGCTTTGCCCGCCGCGGGCGAGGCCATGGCGAGGCGAGCGAGAGTCGCAAAGCCCTCGCCGGCCACACTTCTCGCTGTGTATGATGCAAGAAGGAAGGAAATAAAAAATAATTACAAAATTCTAAAAAAATATTAAAATATTATTATTTCTCATTCGAAAGCAGAAATTTTTTTTTGTTTTATCAAACCCATTTCTGTTCTAGAAATCTACTTCTAGAGTAGAATTATAAAAATCAACTTCTGACCAGAAGTTGATTTCTAAAGCAGAATGATTACCATTCACCTCACAATTTCTTAATCAACTCTCATCATCCCCTTTTTTTCAGAGTTCATTTTACGTCCCATGTGTCTGTGAGTTCATTCTTAACCCTTTTCTTTTGCTGACCCCAAACCCCTCACAAGTGACATAGACTATCCAAATCTCTTTATGACATTGTAGGATGTTCTTAATCTTCCGTAAGGTCTAAGTACACTCCGTCTTTTCTTATTATCTTCTCCACGTTTTTTTTTAAGTTTTCCGACATCGCTTTCAACCTGGATATCAACCGATAATCGTGTCTTCTCACTAGAACATTCAAAGGCCGTGATTCCAGGCATTCGAACCACCACGAATGAGCTAAATCGAGAGAAGCTCGGGGTTCGTACTAAAGATCGAATTTCTACAACAGTGGAGAGTAATCAATTCATCTTGATGGGCATTGAGCACAAGTTTTCTCATCTCTATTCTTGCACGAGAGTAATGTACCTTTTGCGTGAAGACCATGGTTGCTCCCAAAGGAAGAGTTGTTAAGTCAGACATCTATTTGCACAATGTCCATTTAGTGCAAGAGAAGGCACAGTTGATGGTTGCAAGATGTCATTTTTTAACTTTATTGATGCATCATGTCGAGTATCGCATTAGGAGTTACTTCACTATATAAAAGTCTGCAGCCCTCCTGAATTCAGTGCTCCGATGCTTTGTTCTTTTTTTGGGCCACCTGTTCTTTCTTTTCCTAATGAATTGCTGGATAATCTTCTGCAGAAGGTTGGAGTATCCTAATGGAATTATATCCTGGCTTCACACTGTACCGTGGGTTGAATGACTTTGGAAAATACTCCTTCCCTGGAAATTATTTGGGGACTCGCGGCATGCGGTGGGGTTATTTGAAGTGACAGTGAAAATGGGATGATAGACGTTCTGACTAGTGATTATCATAGTTGTCGAGTGGTTGGTGGTGCTGGTGTTTTTTATAGCCTACTAATATAGATCGAGCCATGTGGTGGAAAAAGTCCCCTTTGAAAGACTCCGGAAGAAGCATCCATTTTGTGGTTTTTTTTTGGAGTGAGGGTTGTCAACCATCACTGATACTGGGCTAGAGCTTGGCGCCCCTCGCCGTGGCCAAAGCGAGGGTGCACGAGCCCTCACTCGGACATAGCGAGGGCCACCAAGCCATCGCCTGGCCCAGATCTAGTGAGGGCGTCGCATCCCTTGCCCAAGCCCTTAACAGCCTTAGCAAGGATTGGGAGCCCTTGCCTAGTGGCCGGTAAGAGTTGTCGGCCTTCGCTCCAAAAAAAAATGTAAGGAAAAAAGAAGAAGAAAAAAATCAAAAAAATTATTTAAAAATGTCCACATTAACGTCAGATGCGCTATGTAGGACGGTCGATATCCACGTCAGCTATTTTCGGCCAAATTAGTCGGATGAACTCAATTGGCAAAACGTGAAAATGTTTATGACTCAATTGGCACAATTAAAAGATTTATGATTGAAAATGAAAAGTACAATAGGTTTAAGACTTTTTGAACAAGTTTTCCTCTAATTAGTCCATCCTGGTAACTGACCCAAACTCGAAATTCCATCACTTACCGGTAGCTATCACTTGAGGACCATGAAAGGAAAAGCTTAAAGACAATGGCCGTAGGGCCGAATCCTACCGTTTCGTGCCAAAAATTACGGATTTTTCTCCATATTGGTAAATTTGAATGAGTGTTGATAAGTGTGAAAAACTATTGATAAAAGAAAGGACCGGTGGCCCTTTTTCCCGCTAATTTGTTAGTAATTTACCAACATTCTTATGAAGATACTAATTCTTCTACACATTGGAAATTACCAAATTTGTTATTAACTTACATTTGCATAACTTATAACTAAAGTTTCGTTATTTACGGACTCTTATATGGAAATACAACCTAAATTAGAGTTGCTTACAATTTTGATCAGATTAAATTACCAATTAGTTTTGGAGTGCTAATTTTGTTTGAGTTAATTAGTAATGTTTATGTTTTCATTATTTGCCAATTTTCTATTGAATTGCCAATGTTTATTTACTTTAATTACCAATTCTTTAAATTTGGAAAAATTATCAAAAAGTCTAAACCTATTGTACGGTGGAGAGAGAGGGAGAGAGATTCTACTTCGGGAGTATTTTAGCTTTAATGAGAGAGAGATTCTATTTTTTTTCCCCGTTTTTTCTTACTTTTTTTCCCCTTCCTTTCTCTTTTTTCTTATTTTCTTATTTTGCTTTTTTAATTTGATACATATTTTTTTTTATCTAGGTAACACATTAACACAAAGAGATTAAAGTGGGTTAAATGGATGTGTATTTATTTTCATCGATAGGGTTAAGTATGTTCGTGTTTTAATAATATGGGTTGGATCGGGTATGGATCATCAAAATTGTATTGCATAAAAATGGGTCAATATGGGTTAAATAAGTTAATTTGGGTCAAACCATTTTTGACCCGACCCGACTTGACCCACTCATTTGACACCTAAGTTTGTGTGACCCAAGCAAGGCTATTGGCGCTAGATCTGGCTTGTCGACAACCAAATTTAGTCTCGCCGTCTGCTAAGTCTTTGCCGGTTTTGATTTTTTTCTTTTTAAAAAAAAACCAAAACACTTTCCAAAGTGTGATTTAAGCCAAAGTTGCTTCCCAATACACTTTAAAATTACAATTTATCAAATACTACTTGCATTTCAGAAAACCCCTTTATCCCAAAAGCTGTTGCATTTTCCTAAAGACATTTTCCTAAAATCGAACCAAACGCGCCCTATGGCTATCAATGACATTTTAAAGTAGTTGAGGACAAATGTTTTCAAGCAGTTCAATCTCAAAGTACTTCAATTCACATATACGATTGGAGGTCTATCAAGAAAAAGACGGATGGTTAACGGGGGTATATTTGGGACTCAACTAAAATTTGGTGATTTTTTACGAGACAAAAAAAAGAGAGGTAAAATTAAGATTGAATTTTTTAGGATATTAGACCAAAAATCCTGCTATAGGCTATAGCCTATAACCTCGTTTAATTTTCTCTCTATATGGATAAAAATTCCAGGCCCAGGGCCTCGCCTAATGGACGCCATGGACTCAGGGCTCGCCCTCACCTCCCTCTCCAACGCCGGTTTAACTCCCCACCACAGCACAGCACACCACACCTCACCCCCACACCCTCAACTCCTTCTTCTGCCCCCGCATCGGCTCCTTCTCCGACTGGCTCGGCTCCGCCCTCTACGACCTCCTCGGCTTCGGCTTCGGCTACCTGCTGATCCTCGGCTAGCCTTTCTCGGTTCTCTATGCTCGGGTCTCCAAGGTTTTGCTCCAAAAGGGCGTTCTTGATTCTGTTTCTGGGGGTGAGTTTTCAAGTGTCGATATAGAAGAGTGATGAAGAAAGATGGGTGGTTTGATTTGTCTGAGGGGTTTGTGTAATTTATGGGATTTGGGGCGTAATTTATGGCAAACCGGGAAAGAGCGATTCTCTTGGTTATAAATAGCATGATGAGTTGAACTGAGTGAGATCGAGGTTATGAGGTTATAAAGTCAGTGGCCTCGTGGAGCACAAAACTGTAGATATCCTCCGTATATTCTACTGCAGCCAACTCATTGTCGGCGGCACCACTCAGGCAAAAGTTGCTCAAAAGAAAGTCGGGTTTGTTGGTCAACCCACATGCCGCCTGCTTGCACTTTTAGGCAAAAGTTGCTCAAAAGAAAGTCGTTGAATTAATTGATATAACCTCGGAGTCAGAAGAAGTGGTTGAGGCTGAGAAGAAGCGACTTCATGATCCTGTGAAGAAGGAAGGAGAGAGATTGTTCGAGCATGAATATGCCTGCACTCACTTTGGTCCTCATAGCTTGAAGCAAGGTGTTTTGAGCAATTAATTAGTTCAACGACTTTCTTTTGAGCAACTTTCGCCTAAAAGTGCAAGCAGGCGGCATGTGGGTTGACCAACAAACCGAAAGAGAGAATTGTGCACATCGACGTGGTGACGTTGGCTGCAGTGGAATATATCGAGGATACCTACATTTTTTACAAGGAGTCTGAGGTACACTCAATAAATTCACTTTCAAGAACTTAAAGAACGCTCGACTCACAATAGTATCTTTTGGCTGATGATGTTGTCCAAACCCCATCTTCTCGTTAAGAGCCAAGGTGGCCTTGTAATTGTTGGTTCTTGCATGGTAATCGGAGATGGGATTCTCACTCCAGCTACATCAGGTGACTTCCCAAAACAAAATGAGTCCTTTTGATCTAATTATATATGTGCATCTGTTCCTGGATGTGGTATTGTATCTACATTAGCACATGTCTAAGTATCATTAATGCGAAAAACTCCTACTGATATCAAATAAATGCTACGCTTCTACAAGGCAATGCGACCATAAGCGACAACTATTAAAGTCGTATATATGACGATATAAAAGCATTGTGTAATTGAATTTCGTATAGCAAAGCCAAAGAGTGGACTTCTGCCAGTCAGGAACTAGGACATGCCTGAAGGCTTCAGACCTTGGTTTTGACTTGATTGAAAGTTGCAATTTTCTTAGGATAGTATCAATATTTGGGATTTTTTGCCTTTTCAAGTTCTGTCTGATATCATGTCTCTGGTTAATCTCTGTGATTGTTTGCATCCTCGGAACTTTCTCAACAGTATACTAATATAACCTTACATTTGTTTGAGGTTGAACTGCTTTTTTCCATGTGTCTTTACATTTTCTTTTATAGCTGGCTAACCGTCTTATGTTTCTAAATTCCCAAACTTCAGCAGTTCTCTCAGCTACCGGTGGGATTAAGTTAGATCAGCCCAAGATGAGTGATGGTATTACCCAAGTTCTTGGAAGTGAACTCTTCCATACGGTCGATTATCCTTCTGCCACAGTTTACGTTTTCCCCTCAGGCCTCAAGTTGCTAACCCTTTGTTTGTTCTATGCAGAGGTTGTTGTGCTTGTTTCTGTCATGATCATGGTAGGTTTATTCAGCATACAACACTATGGTACAGACAGAATCGCTTGTCTTTTTGCTCCGGTCATGTTTCTTTGGTTTCTTCTGATTGGCGACATCGGCATCATTAACATTTGCAAGTATGACACCCATGTTATAAAAGCCTTTTCACCTATTTACATCTATCGCTATTTCAAGAAAGGAGGGAAGGATGGCTGGACATCTCTTGGAGGTATAATGCTCAGCATAACAGGTAATGTCTTATTCCATTGATTTGATATCAATTGTTATGTTATAATGAATGGACCTTGAGATGCATCATTAGTGCATGCAAAACTGGTGACTTCATTAAGGCCGATCTGTCTCACTTTCCAGTGTTGGCCATACAGATTGCTTTTACTGTGGTCGTGTTTCCTGCCCTTCTTTTAGCTTATTGTGGACAAGCGGCCTATCTCATTAAAAACTCTGATCATGTGGTCGATGTATTCTACCGCTCAATTCCAGGTTACTTTATTCTTCAGCTCGATATTATGGCGCATTCTCTGGAGAGCTGGCAATTAACTGATTGTATGAAGGACACAATTCATGAAGAATGAATGAGAATAAAATGCTGTTTAATGAAAATTTAGGTGCATTAAAAGGAATGTTCCCTTTCATGGGTAGTTAATTTGACCCTCAATAATGTCACCTGAGCCATCAGTATATATACATTGGAACATCTTCAAGATTCTTACAACCAAACTGTTTCAATGCTTATCAAGATTTCGTGGTAATAATATATAAACAATATTCGACATAAATATTTTCAGACTCATGTTAATTGAGCATCCTATGATATAGTTGTCTGTTGATGCAGAGAGCATTTACTGACTGGTCTTCCTCGTTGCAACAGCAGCCGCCATTGTTGCAATTCAGGTGACAGTATCTGCCACATTTTCATTAATCAAGCAGGCCCTTGCACTCGGCTGTTTTCCAAGAGTCAAAGTCATTCATACATCCAAGATTTTCCTTCAGCAGATATATATCCCAGAAATCAATTGGGTCCTCATGATTCTCTGCAGGAGTTAAAAATCAAACCCAAATTGGAAATGCTTCTGGTAATTTGAAAAATTCTATGTTGTTTGTTACTTCTGTTTTTTCGGTCTAATAGAAGCATAAGCATCTACTACAAAAAATGTCCTACCTGAACTCTCTATCCAATTACTTTGAAAAATATGAATACTAGTATAACGAATATGAAGCAGGAGGCGATAGAACATATTCTTGCACTAAAACCGCTTTCTCAAGTTTTCCAAAGACAACTCACTTTCTTTCTCTCTATCAACAGGTACAGCTGTGGCTGTAGTCATGCTCGTGACGACATTCCTCATTATACTAATCATGATACTCATGTGGTGGTGCCACTAGACTCTGGTGGTCATCTTCACCGTGCTGTCATTGATTGTTGAAGGCTCATACATGCCAAGTGAACCAAGGCGGCTGGGTCCTGCTCATGATTGCGGTGGCCTTCTTTGTCATCATGTACGTCTGGCATTACTGTTCAGTCAAGCGCTACGAGTTTGAAATGCACAGTAAAGTCTCGATGGCATACATTCTTGGATTAGGCCCCAGTTTGGGTCTTGTCCGTGTCCCGGGCGTAGGGCTCTTGTACACTGAGCTAGCCAGGAGTGTGCCCCCTATATTTCCTTACTTCATCACCAATTTGCCGGCAATTCATTCTGTCGTCATTTTTGTCTGTGTGAAGTTCCTTCCTGTATATACAGTCCATGAAGAAGAAAGATTCCTCATAAGACGAATTGGGCTGAAGAACTTCCACATGTTTCGATGCATCGCGAGATACGGCTACAAAGACCTTCACGAGAAGGACGATGACTTTAGGAAAAACTCTTCGAAAGCCTCCACATGTTTATCCGGGTCAGAGTATTTAATGGAATGAGTGTTCACAATAGGAGATCAGCTTGTATGGTCAGCAAACTCAAAGGTGAAACTCCAAAGAGTGCCCCCCCAAACGAGGATGACAACAATAGCCTCACGCTGTCCTCCATCGTGGATCTAACAATCTCGTTGGTGGGGTCAATCGTGTCGGCTGAATCTCCAGTGCATCTCAGTGAACTGCAACTTCTAATCGGGGGAATCATTGCCTGAATGAGTTGAACGAGATAGAATTTCTGAATAGCTGTAGGGCAGCTGGCATCGCGCACATCCTGGGGAACACAGTGGTCAAGGCTCGGCCGGGCTTGAACTTTCTTAAGCGGATAACCATAAATTACGTGTATGCATTGCTTAGGAAGATGTGCAGAGAACAGTGTGATATTCAATGTCTCTCATGAGAGTCCTTTGAATGTTGGCCAGATTTTCTGTGTAATCACTTTCTTATCGTTCCTTTGTGTGCTGAGTGAATCATCCCAGTTGAATTGCATTAAGTCTGCATGATTAGTGATACACTATTACTGATCTTCTTAATGACAATTTATTCCTCGCTATTTGAGATGTCGAGGATTTGAATATGCTCGATCCCGCCGACGCTTTCCCTTCTGTGGTAATCATCTGTGATTCCAACATTATCTTGTCTACCTGTCTTTATCAACTTTCCAATGCAATCCTCTGCTTACAGGTCATCCCTTCATTCAAGCTCTTTCTTCTGAGTATCAGAAGTCAACGCTTTATGCCACCAGCAAAATGATGAAGTTCAAGCATTTGCAGAAATTCGATTCCTCTGTCACTCTAGCTTTAATCTGGAAAATTTCAAGCATTTGCAAGAAAATATAGGAAAAAAGCTCTGTGAAAGCATGAATATTGTTGGTGATGATGATCAAAAGTGTTTTCACAAGGCGCAGAATCTAAGTATAAAGGCATTATTGCTTCTTGAAAATCAAAGAATCTAATTCTGTTGCTTCTTTAAATATTTACAAGAGTTCAATATCGTTGACCACATGTAGAAAAATATACCAATGTGTATTTGATACCTGAATTTTACTTGTAGCTATCGAAAATACTCGGTGCTACTGAAAATAGTTGATGTTGTAGTTACAAGATTAGCTGAAATACTCGACGAAGTTAGTAATCACATCAAAACTCACGAGTATCTAGTATCGATTGGTAAAACTCATGTAAAACTCATTTCGATCTAATTAGGATTATTGATTATGGAATGTTGAACTTAGGACAACACTTGAGATTATTCTTCTTAGTAAACTCATCGACTAGAAATTGTAGAATACTGCCGCGATCGCAATACCCCAAAATGTTAATTAGCTCAAAAGACGTGCAGCAAGAGAGAGATCTCCATACACGTTTTGAGTTATAACGGTATGATGGCGCACTGACGATTTTCAACTGTTCGTTTCGCGACTAGAACATTGGAATTCAAATTACCGGTATTAATAGTTTTTCATTTATAGAATGTCGTTGATGGAGGCGCTCGATAAGTTCACGGTCAATTAAAGAAATTAAGCTTCAGTAATTTACCGTCACAAACGGTAAGATATCGCCCTGCATTTTTTACCGACTGATTTCCAGAAATAGAACATCGGGATTCAAATTACCGGTAAACATCGGACGTTTTTAGAATGTCGTTGTGGGTGCGCGGGAATCTGCATGTAAAAAAGACAACATGGTAAGATCATGGGGGTATGGTGATTCAAATATTTTCATGGAATGAATCAATTTGAGATTTGATCCACATAAATCTAACTCCACTTCATAGGAGAGAGAGAGAAAAGAGAGGGCCAAAAGGGTGTGGAATGCAAAAGACGAGACAACGAGCGCAATGGAGAGAGCAAGCAAAGGGCCATAAAAAAACCTGGGAACACTCGACATCGACGAACATCATGAACACCCTCCATCCTCTCTCTCTTCTCTCTCTATGTCTTCCGCATTGTCTCTCTCTAGAGAGAGGGAGGAGAGGAGAGGAGGGAGGAGGGGATGGAGGAGATGGGAAAAGACGGAAAGCGAAGGCCGAAGAGGGGTGAGCGCAAGCCCTCGTGCCGCCACGTGGCGCGTCCCGACTGGTCAGGTGCATTGGACGAAGAGAGGGTAGAGGGTAGAGAGAGAGAGAGAGAGAGAGAGAGAGGGCAAAGGAGGTCTCTTTCGTGCGAGAGGACTCAAAGGGACTACAAATCGGGTGGGGGGTGTGTGCGTGCGTGCGCGCGCTGCGTGGTTCGATGCTTGTCAGAGAGCGTAACCCCATCCTGTGACCCCGGCGAATCCGTATTTGTATGCGCCTTTATTTTCTCTCTCTAGAAGCACTCCCCCCGTCTCTCTCTCTCTCTCTCTCTCTCTCTATTTATTCGTTGTTTGTGCCCACACAAGTCATTTCTCTCTCCTTCTCGTATCTCAGCCTCCCTCTTTTGCTCCCATGCCCTAAATCTTGCACACCCATCTTCTCAATCCCACCACCTCTCCGTCTGTGTCTATCTGGGCATGCATCTCACAATCCGGGCTGTGGTTGTCTGCATCTTTTGATCCGCTGGTGAGGTTTCCGAGCTCAGATATCTGTCTTGCCACTGCCCATTTTGAGGTTTTGATCTTTTGCTAGTGAAAGCCCTTGCTTTTATCTAGATTGCTTGTTTGTTCCGGCTGTTTTGTGGTTCTTGTGTTTGATTGCTGGTGGGTTGTGTTTTCTGTTGGGAGTTTGTGTCATTTCTGGTGGTTGTGCGATTGGGGTTTCTGGAGTCTTGTTGGTGGGAAGTTGGTGGGAGTGATGCATTCAGTTTGAGCTTGAATGGGCTTGGTTGCTTCTGCTCTTTCAATCTGGTGGGCGGATTTGTGCATTTCATGTGATGTTTATTCGTTGTTTTCTCTTGATGACTGCTGTTACTTGTGTATAGGTCTAGCTTGTGGGTAGGTTTACTGTGTAATCTTATTGATCATGGTGTTGCGAGACCGTGTTGCTCTTCCACTCACTTTAGTCATAACTGGGAATTAAGTTGAAACAGATTGCATTGTATTGCTACCAAACTGGACCTGATGCAATCTAACTTTTTGATGATTCAGTCAAGATATAATGCTGTTGCCCACCCTGAAGTGCTTTGTTGGTGATTATCCAACTTAAGTTTTGTATATAGATAGTTAAGAGTAAGTGGGACAATGAAAATCTTCAATGGGCGGACACGGGTTGAAATCGTTGGTTTTGAAATGAGCGGATCTTTGTTGTAGTCTTCATCCAAATAACTTGTCCTTGATACCCATCTTTTGCCAGTATTTGTATCTTTTGTGCAGGGAACTCTATTTTGCTCGTAATTTCCTTGTCATTAGATTAGATTATATCCTGTTGTTCTTTTGGCGAAGCAATTTTATCATGCATTTCTTTGTTTTAGTCCTGTTCGTAAATTTTGATGCTACTTCTCATCTCATCTTAAAAGTATTTTTTTTCCTGTTTCTGTAAAATGTTTTGAGCACTATGTTTCTGGTTTTAAACTGAATGCCTCCATTCCTTCAGTCCAATCTGCGAATTCTCTTGATCCCCCGTATCCTTCTTCTCCTCCCCAAATACATTGCTGTCAGTTAGGCTGTGTCTTTGGATGTTTCTTACGCTAGAGTAATGCATGATCATGGTTTAGGATCCACTATCTCTAATTACTACCTGCATTGTTACAGTACACCTTGCTTTTCTTTCTGATGTACTTCAGCTGCATTTACAGGATTTTGTCCACATTGAAGTATCACTTATCTTTTCAATTTATTCAGGACATGCTTTGGCCACATGGTAGCTGCAAATGTGAGGAAGAATTTTGAAGATGAAGGACGACTGTTCATTGGCGAATGAAATAAGTAACAGCAACTGGGTCTTGAAACGCAAGCGAAGAAAGCTGCCATGTGGACTGGATTTGGTTAATGGTAAAGAACAGAAATCGGTAGCCTTGGAGGAGACTACGACTTCTGCCAGGAACAAGCTAAAATCTGAAATTTCTCCAGATTTGTTTTCGTCGAAGAAGAAAGGAAATGATGGGGTAATATATTTTTAGTTGCTTTGGCATCACATGCCACTTCTGTTTATCGTAACTATGCTGTTTTTTAAGTTGTGATGCGCCTGCTAGTTTTTCTTTATATTAGACTGAACCCTTGTTGAATCATAATTGATAACTCTTTTGTGTCAATTAGATGTTTTGAGGAATTGTATCATTTCGATTTTAAGGACTTGTTGAGGACCATCTACTGTTCTCTAACCGATGGTTTTTATAACATTTTGTCTTGCAGTATTACTATGAATGCGTTATATGTGATGTTGGAGGCGACTTGTTATGTTGTGATAGCTGTCCCCGGACCTATCATCTCGAGTGCCTTGATCCTCCTCTCAAGGTAGTTCGATAGCTATTTGAGGGGTCTTGCCTTGAGTCAGATGAGTTAATTGCTGTCATTTGTCTTATCATACTTGAATTGAGATAATTTAGTTTTCTTCTTTTTATGTTTTCCATTTCCAGCGGATTCCACTGGGGAAATGGCAATGTCCTAAGTGCCGCTCGAAAAATGATTCAGTTGAGCCAATAAGCCATCTCGATTCCAGTTTGAGGCGAGCTCGCACAAAAATTGCTGGGTCAAGATCCAAGACATTGTCTAGCACGGAGAAAGTATCTCGAATACTTGGTAGCTCCCATTTTCCAAGCAAGAGGTCTTTGAGTGGAGGGAAGTCTGTTATAACACCTGAAGTTCAGCTGTTGGAAGGTAAACCAGATCTGTCCCCAGGAGAGGACCCATGCACTATCAAGCCTGGTTGCCCATCCCTGGGTGGTTCTACAGATGGAATCTCTTCCTCTCAGAAAAATGATGATGAACAGAAGGGAGATGTACCTCCAACCAGAAGGTTAACTTCTCCTTCTGCGCCTGCTTCATCTCATTCTCAACTGGTCAATTCAAAACAAGATGATGAAGCTTCAGAGAAGGATTCTCAATGTTCTGATGGATTCAACAGTCCAGATAGTCAAGTTGTTCTTGCAATTGGTGCCGGTAAAGAGAGAGTTAAGAAAAGAAAGCATGTGCAGAAAAATGATATCCAAAAGAAACGCAGGACTGACAATGGAAAACAAACTATTGCTACTTCTAAGAGCAGGAATGATGATGGCGAGCAAACTATTGCTACTTTTAAGAGACATGGATCGAAGAAGAAAGCTGCAAAACCTGAAATAGGTAATTCACAATTAAGAAAGAGAACAATTGTAAACAGGGGCTCTCGGTCTGCTATAGAAGAAAACAGAGGAAAAGAAGGTTCACATGGTCCAACCAAACAAAAGGTAGATACTTTTACATTGGCCTTTTGATTACTGACATATTACAAACAAACTTATATAAGATATTTTTTGGCATTCAGTTACATTTAGCAAATCAATAAGACTTACAATTTTGATACTTTGCATCCGAAGATAAGAACCTCTACTATATATTGAGTGGACGCAGTTTGGTGTTTGCTCCTCTTGCATGTCATGTTTATTTCTTGAAGATATCTGGAAGCCCCTGTATATCTTTTGGTTGCTAGTCCCAAGTTGATGGTTTCCATATGCAATGGCGCAGGGAAAATCCTTTTTATTGTTGCTGCACTGTCTTTGTTTGCTGTTCTGATGTGATTTCTTGTTGAGGGAATATGAAGATTGAGGCTTGATGATTTATTGAAAATTGATTTTTTGGTGCAGAAGCTTTCAGGGGAGTTGAAAAGCTCACCAGTTAAGCCAAAGAAAAGAGACCGTCATGTGAATGATACACCAGTGTGCATAAGCGGCACCGTCGGTGAATTTCAGCAGGTAAATCTACTTTTGACCAACTTTTTGGTTTTATTCTGGTGATCAATCTTATAATCCATTGGCAATACATTTAACAACATCTGCTTTTCAGGTTGATCGGGTTTTGGGTTGTCGGGTTAGAGGTAGGGGTGCAAGTTCATTGTTTTTTGTTACTGTATGTATTGTAGACATTCTCAATTCTGTTAGTTTACTTGTTCCAGAGAAACAGGACAGACATCGAGACAGTACTTCTGGTGAAATCAACTTAGATGCAGGAGACAGGGGTGACCTTGCTGACGACAAACAGGCTGATATTAGCATTGACAGTGATATCAAACTGCACAATCTGAATGTACATGAGAGTTTGTTGACCAAGGACTGTAAAAATAGCAGTTGCATGGATTCATTGAAGAGTGATACAAAGCATTTAGCTTCTGAAACCAATGTGTTTGAAGATTGTGATGAATCTTCTAAGGCAACAAATGATCAGAAAGGAACAGACGATGGAGTAATGGCAGACTCGGTTAATTTTATTGAGCTGAACGGTAATGACAAAGATGAAGGTACTACAACAGGCGAAATGCGAGTTTCTGTTGAAGAAAACAACAATGGAGTGCAGGATGAAGCAGGGACGGGATTCAGTCCTGAGAGCATAAATCAGGAGCCTGAACTGGCTGAATGTGCATCTGTCGACCAAGAGTCTCCATCATATGAGTTTTTGGTTAAGTGGGTTGGGAAGTCAAATATTCATAATACTTGGTTACCTGAATCCCAGTTGAAAATTCTGGCTAGGAGAAAGCTGGAAAACTATAAGGCAAAATATGGTACGTCAGTGATTAACATTTGCGAGGAGAGGTGGAAACAACCTCAGCGTATTATTGCTCTTCGGACGTCCAAAGATGGTACTCTTGAAGCTTTTGTGAAGTGGACTGGGCTTCCTTATGATGAATGCACATGGGAGAAGCTAGATGAACCTATTCTGAAAGAATCTTCAAATCTTATTGATGTATTCAATCAGCTGGAACAGCAGACATTGGAGAAAGATTTTTCTAGGCATGATTCAGCTGGGGAGAGGACTGGCCATCCAAGTGAGATCATTACTCTGACAGAGCAACCAAATGAACTTAAGGGCGGTTCATTATTCCCCCACCAGCTTGAAGCACTTAATTGGTTGCGGAAATGCTGGTATAAGTCTAAAAATGTTATACTCGCAGATGAGATGGGTCTTGGAAAAACAGTATCAGCATGCGCTTTCATTTCATCGCTATATTGTGAATTTAAAGCTTCTCTGCCCTGTTTGGTTTTGGTCCCACTATCGACCATGCCCAACTGGCTTTCGGAATTTTCATTGTGGGCTCCTGGTTTGAATGTTGTGGAGTATCATGGATCTGCAAAAGCAAGAACAGTTATTCGTCAACATGAATGGCATGCTAGTGATCCAATCGATGGCAATAGAAAAACGGTCTCCCACAAATTCAATGTACTATTGACTACTTATGAAATGGTTCTTGCTGATTCTTCACATTTGCGTGGCGTTCCATGGGAAGTACTTGTGGTTGACGAGGGCCATCGTCTGAAAAATTCAAGTAGTAAGCTGTTTACTTTGCTGAATACATTTTCATTCCAACATCGTGTACTATTGACTGGTACACCTCTTCAAAATAATCTAGGTGAAATGTACAACCTGCTGAGTTTCTTACAGCCAGCTTCATTTCCTTCCATTTCTTTATTTGAGGAGAAATTTAATGACCTCACAACCGCAGAAAAAGTTGAGGAACTTAAGAAACTTGTTTCTCCTCACATGTTGAGAAGGCTTAAGAAGGATGCCATGCAGAACATTCCCCCCAAAACTGAACGGGTGGTCCCTGTGGAATTATCATCAATTCAAGCTGAATACTATCGTGCAATTTTAACAAAGAACTACCAGTTATTGAGGAATATTGGAAAAGGGGTAGCACAGCAGTCAATGTTAAACATAGTGATGCAGTTAAGAAAAGTATGTAATCATCCCTATCTAATACCTGGTACAGAGCCTGATTCTGGTTCTGTTGAGTTCCTCCACGAAATGAGGATTAAAGCTTCAGCCAAACTGACTCTTCTGCATTCGATGCTCAAAACTCTTTTCAAAGAAGGTCATCGGGTCCTGATTTTCTCACAGATGACTAAGCTTCTGGATATCCTTGAGGATTATTTAACTATTGAGTTTGGTCCCAAGACATATGAGAGAGTGGATGGTTCCGTTTCTGTCACAGACCGCCAGACAGCAATTGCTCGCTTTAACCAAGATAAAAGTCGGTTTGTATTCTTATTATCAACACGCTCTTGTGGGTTGGGAATCAATTTGGCCACCGCTGACACAGTAGTTATCTACGATTCTGATTTTAATCCTCATGCTGACATCCAAGCCATGAACCGTGCACATCGGATTGGACAGTCAAATCGGCTTTTGGTATACAGGCTTGTTGTTCGAGCTAGTGTAGAAGAACGTATATTGCAGCTTGCCAAGAAGAAATTGATGCTCGATCAGCTTTTTGTAAACAAATCCGGATCTCAGAAGGAAGTGGAAGATATACTGCGGTGGGGTACAGAAGAACTTTTTGGTGATTCTTCCAATGTTGGCAAGGAGCCTTCAGATAATGATAACAAAACTGAGCCAATGTTAGATGCGGAACATAAGCATAGGAAGAGAGCTGGTAGTTTAGGAGATGTTTACAAAGATAGATGTGCAGATGGCAGCAACAAGATTGTATGGGATGATAATGCAATACTGAAGTTGCTTGACCGTTCGAATCTTCAGGATAAATACACTGAGTTCGCTGAGGGAGATGCAGAGAATGATCTGCTCGGTTCAGTGAAGGTGGGGTATTTTGCTTAATTGCTTGAGTTTTGATCACTTTTCTATGGATGTCCTTGCTGGTCGCAACTTTATGAACTCATTCTTAGATGTACGTTTTCATGCAAAAGTCATGACTCATGAATTAAAATTCTGCTATTTCAGAACTTATGCTGTGACACCTTTTTGGGGAATAGCACAATTTTCTTTGAGCAGAACTTGGGTCTAGTGGCTTTTACTTTCTTTGGTTGGTTGGGTAGGCGTTGGGTGGGGGAGAGGTTATCTCTCAGTTATTTGTAGTGTGAATCTTCTAGTAGGTAGGAAGTTGATTTAAAACATAATTGCGTAGTTTGTGATTTGATTTAAAACATAAGTGGGAATGATGAATAACTCCATCAAGAATTTGCAACGAAAAATGTTTCTCCTCGCATAATTTGTCGGATTTATGATTGTCCAAAAAGCAGTCTTGAATTTGAAGGTTTTCAATGACTTGGCCATCTTTGTGTGTTGTGTCTGTCATTACTTTCACCTTGCTTATACATCTTAAGTAGTTGTGGTGAACTTTCAGGTACTGTAGTTCACAGCATTGATGAAGTTTGTCTTGTTCAGCTTGCTCTTCTGATGTATTTTCACTTCAATAAGTTTAATGGAGTTTTCGCTCAAATAATATTTTGTAATTTGTCGAGATAATTTTCTCCATGTTTCCATATCAGTCCCTTGAATGGAATGATGAGCTAACGGAAGAGCACGAGGGAGGGGAATCACCTCCTGTTTTGAGCGAGGATGTATGTGTTGCAAACTCTGTGAAGAAAGAGGATACTGTTGTTAGTGTTCCTGAAGAAAATGAATGGGACAGACTTCTCCGACTGAGGTAATACAGGGTTAATTTTCAATTTTTTTTCCTTCCTTCTCTGTTCTTCCTTGCCTATTCTATTGTCTAATTCTTCACAGAATGGCGGCATGATTATTGAGCTTTTTTTTTTCATTGGGACAGAATATCTTTTTTCTTTTTAATTAGATAGGAATGTATATATCTATGAGCCAAAACATTTGGACCAGGTGAAGCCACAAATGAAATTGAAGCATCTCTCCCCTTGTCTTGTGGAGGTCGATGACTTTCTTTGAGCTCCCTTCAATCAGCTATTGCTTCTGTCTCATGGTTTATTTCTTCATCCTTCTGATAAGGGCGTTTCTTCAGTTACTGGGATTCATTAATATTTCTCACTCTCTGTGAAGTTTTAATTGTTGATTAAGTGATCATTCTTTAGTGCCAGGTCATGCATTTGACTAAAGTGAGGTGGTTGACATGAAAATTATAATGCTCTCATGACCTTCTGCACTTTGAATCTTTTTCTTATATTATGTCCTGCACTCACATATGCCAATTATAACCTGATCTTTGCACTCTGCAATGGCATTATCTCTGTGATGTCACTAAACTTTGTCATGGTGATGTGAATGGCTTGAAACGGGTGGTGATTGCCGAGGTGATAGCCGTTACCCTTTTGGGTGCTCTGAAGAAATAACCCCCTAGTTATTGAATGCTAGATTATTAATACTCATCATTTGAAAAAATAAGGAATGGATCCTTTCTCCTTTTCTCTGGTAGAAGGAATAAATCCTTTATCAAAATGACTGTTCTGTAACTATTAATAAAGAAAAAATATGGGCCTCCATCTTTCAAGATTCTTGCTCTAAATGCTTTTATGGTCACTTTTGTTTTGTAGATGGGAGAAATATCAAAGTGAGGAGGAAGCAGCTCTTGGTCGGGGGAAGCGTGTTAGAAAAGCTGTTTCTTACAGAGAAGTGTATGCAGCACATCCAAGTGAAATCGCCAACGAGGTATTTTATCTGAATTGCCTTCTCCTATGTTGTTAGGACTGGAAACTTTAGAACCTTAAATCGAAGAGGATGTGTAGTTCTTGTTGGATGACGCCAAGATTCTTCCACGTGCAATAAGTTGAAGAATATAGTAATATTAAATGTTTGTAATAGGTAGATATCTATGGTTATTAGATAAGTTTAGATATTTTAATTAAGATATAGAGGGATATTAAGTTGATAGTCTCTCTACGCTTTATAAATAGTACCTCCGTGTAGTCTTTGCATTCTAAGTTAATTGCGTAAAGATGTATGCTTTTTTTTTTTTTTTGTTTTCTCTCTCTCTCTCTCTTTCTTTTTGTGATCTTGAAATTTTGTCACAGTACACGTTCTTCAGATGGTTAACTGGAAGATAAACTCCAGAGTCTATTTTTCTTTTTGCCATCAATATTCCTTTTTAAGATGTCTACTCCATTGGCGTGCTGCTGTAAATCCTGCTGGACCAAATTTCCTTAAAGTAGCTTGAGATGACCAATCTTTTGCATCTCATATGAGGAATTAGTTATGGCTGAGAGCAGTGCATTGTCCTATGCAGTTGTTATTTCTCATGTAAATGTAACTAGCGCATGAAGAACATTCCAATCGATTCGTTGAGAATGATTGATTGTGGTCTGGGAAACAAGAAAGAATATCTCAAATTATAGAGAATAGAATTAGAATGCAATTGGTGCTGTTAAATATTGACCGAGGGATTATGGTGGTGATCAAATAGTTAGTTCTTTTATATGCTGAAGAAACTCTCTGTTGTGCTGAAGAGCAACTTCAAGGATTCACTTTTAACCATGCTTCTTGTATGGAAATGGCAACTAAATAAATCCCTTTGTCATTGTTCTTTATTTATTCTGGGTCCTGGGAGTTGAAATTTGGATTATGAAGTTGCAAATATGTCTCTCCTCTTTTAATTTGTTATAATCCCACTAATGAAGGAAAGTTCAGTTGCAAACGCTTGTACTTCCCTTGCCCCTCCCAAAAAAAAAAAATCAAAGATGAAGTTAGATGAGTATGTCAAAGGAGGACTCATGCATTGAACATACAGCTTCTTTTCCTCCATAACTTTTCTGCATGCATGAAGTTTGCTTTCAAATTCCTGTTAGAAAGATATATTTTTCTCTTCATCTTGTCCTAATGTTGCTTTTAGCTTGAATCACTGACATCCTTGAAGGTAGGATACTGATCTCTATTTTGACGTTTTACTGAGTACATTAAGCTATTTGATCCATTAGACAATTTATGGGCAATAAAATCAAATTTGTTCCTGATCTCAATGGTGCTGAGGTTTTCATGCATTGACTTGCACTTATATAGCGTCATAATTACATTGTTTGTTGGTTTATTTTTTAAACATAAAGCAGAGTGGTGACGAAGAGGAACGGGTGCCTGAGCAAGAGCCAGAACGGGAGTATACACCTGCTGGACGCGCTCTAAAGGAAAAATTGTGAGTGACACAATTCTCTATGTTTTTCTCGGTGTGTAAGATTTCTGCTGCTAAATCAGTTGATTTGATGCAGTGCTAAGCTCCGTGCTAGACAAAAAGAACGCCTTGCTAGAAGGAATCAAATTGAAGAATCTCAGCCCACTGGGCAGCCGTCAGGTCCTGAGGGAACAATTCAATGTCCACCTGATGTTCAAAATGGTAATGAAGTAGCTGCTTTTGTTCAAACCAGCAAGGGTACTTTCTCGGCAATTGACTTGGACAATGACAAATCAGATGGTACAAAAGCTGAGCGCCCAAGTCAAAAAACAAATTTTCATTCTGATCTTTCTGTTAGTCCTTTAAGCCGCCCTCCAGACACACTTCCGCTCCACCAACATGAAGGCACAGTCTATCCAAGCTCTGAGTCTGACAAATTGTTACCAGTTCTAGGACTCTGTGCACCAAATGCTAATCAGGTCGAGTTATTGCGTAGGAATTCTTTGCGACCAAATGCTAGACAAAGTAGACCAGTTGGTCTGGAATTCCCATTCAGTCTAGCTCCATTCTCTGGTAATTTGATGGGTACACATCTGAAGGGTTTGGAACCAACACTGGACAAACCAATGGTGCCTGATGGCCCTGGAGAAGTTTCACAACTGCATCCTGTGAGTGGAATTTTGAGTGATCGACTCTTTTTTACCTTGCACAACCTCCCCTCACCCCTCCCCTGTCCTTCCCTCCTCCTCTTCTCACAAATGCAAATTAGTTTGCATCTTTCTTGCCCTTTCTGTCCGTAGCATTTGATTTTAGTGCTTCTTTGCTTGCAGTATCCTCCAGCACCCCTCCATGACTCTGGTCGGCTGGAAAATGCTGGGGTCAATTCCTCTGATTTTCGGGATATGATGATGACACCTAATTACATGGAGGAGAAGCTGATGCCCAGATTCCCAGTTCCGGCCAAAGGTGTACTTCCACAACATGACTTCTTGCCAACCTTATCACTGGGAAGTAGGGTTGAAGCTGGGCGTGAGTCTATCCAAGATTTCCCATCAATTCCCCCACTGCCACATTTCAAATTTCCTCCACCGGATGTGGCTAGATATGGTCATCAGCGAGAGAGAGAAATGGCACCCTCTTTGGGGTTGAATCAAATGCCTACATTCTCATCGATTCCGGAAAACCACAGAAAGGTGCTTGAAAATATCATGTTGAGAACTGGGTCTGGGTCTAGTAACCTGCATAGAAAGAAGTCCAGAGTTGATGGCTGGTCCGAGGATGAACTTGATTTCCTTTGGATTGGTGTCCGGAGACATGGACGTGGGAATTGGGATTCCATGCTCAGAGACCCTAGGCTGAGGTTCTTAAAGAACAAAACTCCAGAAGATTTGTCGGCTAGATGGGAGGAGGAGCAAGTCAAGCTTTTTGATGGATCATCTCTCCCCATGCCAAAGCCCACTAGACCATTGAAACCTGTAAAATCCTCATCATTTCCAGGATTCACGGATGGGATGATGACGAGGGCCTTGCAGGGAAGTAAACTTGCTATGCCTCCAAAGTTTCCGTCGCATTTGACCGACATGAAGTTAGGTTTTGGCGAGGTGGGTCCTACTTTGCCTTCCTTTGGTGCTTCTGATCCACTAAGTCTTCAAAATGAACACTTTGCACCTCTTCTACCTTATAATAACCCTGACCAACTTCGGGAGACTTTTATGCGCCGTTTTTATGGGGGGCCTTCTGATTTGCCTGGGACTTCACTGAACATGCCTTTCGAGCCATTTGTACCAAACTACTTCGGCTCTGGCAACATGGGTCCTGCGGGTGTGGTTGGCTCAAGCAGATTCCATCCAAGGGATGATGAGCAGAGTGCGTATCCCAAGTTGCCTGGTCTTTTGGGTAGACCTCTGAATATGTTACCTGAATTGAGAAATAATTACGGGGGTGAATCAAGCAGTACTATGTTGTTGCCTGACCCTGATAAGCTTATAAATCATCAGTTCCGTTCTAAGGGGAAAGAAGTAATAGATGATGGTGCTTCTAAGAAAAATTTACCCCATTGGCTCCGAGAAGCTGTGACTGCTCCTCCACCACCACCAGATCCTGAGCTGCCGCCCACTGTATCTGCAATAGCTCAATCAGTTAGAATGTTATATGGTGAAGATAAGCCTACTATTCCTCCTTTTGTGATACCAGGCCCACCTCCTTCTCGACCTAAGGATCCAAGACTCGTTCTTAAAAAGAGAAAGAGGTCAGATCAATCGAAGCCCATCCAGGCAGAAGTCCAGGGTAGCAGTCAACTCCCTCCTCGAAATTTCTTAGGTGATGATGCTGCTTCGAGTTCTATCCCTCTGGTTCCTGAGCTTAATGCATTTCCACAGTCGGTGGCCACAATGCCAGGTCTTGCTCAGAAGGAGGCTCCACTTAACACATCATCTTCAGCGATGCATCAACCTGCCCAAGAGAAAGTGAGTGCAGAACTGTCCCCATCGTCTGAAGTACTTCAGTTGGTTGCATCCAGCATTGGTCCAGGTCAACAGCTTGCGCTTTTTCTGCCCGCAAAAAGCTCAGATCTCCTTGGAAGTGATGTCTCCTCAATGAAATGCAGTCTTGACCCTGCAGGCGATTCTGAACCAAATCATGCCGGAGGTGAGCAGCAATCACATCCTGTTGATGGGCTTGGAGATCCCCAGAAGTCGGACCAGCCCGGAAGTGGGAATTCTTCCGGTAAGACTCGGTCAGATCCTTCTCAGACTGATCATCTTGATGCAGAGGAAGTCTCGTCTGAGGAGACTGTTTCGGATCATCCCGAGAGTGACGATGATCCGTAAGCTCAAGGCAGGAGAGCGACAAACTATGCAAATCATAATTCTTACATGGGACTGGAAGTAGTAGGGTGCTTTGCAGATGGTGGCACAAATTTTTTTCTTGTAGACTTCTAGTGATGAAACCGCGAAGATAGGGACGATTAGCCAAAATTAGGACATCTCTGTGTAAAGCTTTTGTTATAGAAAATGAAAATAGTGTTTATTGCTGTACATTCGTCTTACTTAAATGTCGCGGGTGCTATATTAAGCATAACGATGAGGCGAATTTTTCATCAGACTGTTACCGGTAAGCTTGCAATTCTAATGAGACCAGAGGAAAGAGCTCGATTAGTGCAGGCGTTTAACCAGAGTGAGGTTGCTGAGTGGCTCTGTCCACTACATCACTCTTAAGACCAAGTCAGCTGGTGCATTTATCTTTCTTCTCTTCTCTTGCCTTGTGTTTTCTCCTTTCCTGCCATTTATTTCAAGATCCCACATGAGGAGAATGACCCTCGCGTCATCAAGGAGTCAATTTCCACGCCAGACTGAAGAGTCCTCCACTCCACGCAGGGTTCGTAAGAAAAATGGTAAAGGTGCGTGGACTTTTGTTCTTAGGTGATTCAACAAACTATCCCATTTAGTTAGAACATCCAGTTGTGATCTTGCTACCTATTCGACGGCTTCTGATTAGTAATTCCGATCGAATGTCCGATCGATGACGCGTCAATGCACATTTTGCCGTCGTAAGCATGTATAGATAAGGAAAATCAAGATAAGCAGTCCCTTTTCTAACTTGCCATTGACCATTGCACTGTCAAAATACAAACACGGCCAGAAAACGCAAACGGGAATACGAAAAAAAATAAAAATGGGGATAGGCTTGAAGCAAAACTTGGATCTTTGAGAGTCTAGACTAGTGAGAAATGGCAACCGGTCTCGGGCATGTGGCGATGCTTCTCGAGTTGGCCCTTGCAAACCTCGACGAAAAGGCGTAGAACCGATAATATTCTTCGTCCTCCTGATCCAACAAGCTTCCCTTGCCACTCCCATCGAAGTTGAGAGAATAGCTCAGCGGGTCGTACAAGCACTGGAACGAGCTCTGTCTGTTCTTGCTGTTGTGACGAAGCAACATCTTGTTCCACTTCCTCAGCTTCACCACAAGCCTCGCGAGGCCACAGCAGCTCGACCGCGTCGATGTTACATCGCTAGTGCTAGCAGCACAAGACAAGGACGACAGCGATAAAGATGCTGTCGTGGCGGCGCTCTTATCTTCACCGCCGGTGCTTTTGGCTGTCGACATGCTCCTTGGCCTCATTTTGGTCTCTCTCTCTCTCTCTCTCTGCGTGTAGATTTCTCTGTGCTGATGAAGCTTAAGCGAGAAAGAGAGAAGAGTGCGTACGAATGGGGAGAGAGAAGCATGGTCTCTGTGTACATATGTGTGCATATATATATACTGCCATATATTCAAGGGTCGGTGAAACCTTCGATTCATTCGATGAATAATCAAATCATTTCCCTTATTTTCTATTCGGGATTTGAATAATGGTCAGTTCTTGCTGCATATTTATTCGCTTTTGTTATTATATGAACCAGCTACAAGAGAGCTCCTATTGTCAGTAGCTACCGCCTAAAGGCATGAAGTTTCTTGACGTTGGTTTTCATGCAAGGCCAAAAAGCGTCGTGCGTATTGCTACTTTGACAGACCCCAGCTGCAACATCGACATGTGATTAGGCATTGAATAATGTACGGATCTTGGTTTAATCAGAGTAATTTATCTGATTAACCCCAGCCGAAAGACAAAGAAAGCTATTAAAGAAAGGTGAGAGAGTTGGACCACAGGGGCATAGTTAAATCATGTGGAGCAGTATTCTTTCCCTGGTCAAACTTGAGTCAAACTTAAGGAGCTCGGTTAATCAATCCATTTCCGAGAAGAGAAAATGACACAAATGGTCTTTAAATTTTGGCCCAATGTGTAATGTGGTCCCCGAACTTTTAATTTGACACAAATAGTTCATGAACTTTAGTTCAATGTTTAATGTGGTCTATGAACTTTTAATTTGACACAAATGGTCTCTAAACTTTTGATACATGTTTAAACTAGTCCCTGAACTATATGAAAATATTCAATGTGGTTCTTCCATTAATTTAAGTTCAGAGACAACATTAAACATTTTCATATAGTTTATAGACTAATTTGAAATGTACCAAAAGTTCATTGATCATATGTGTCAAATTGAAAGTTCAGGGATCACATTGAATATTGAGCTAAAGTTTAGGGACCATTTGTGTCAAATTGAAAGTTCAAGGACCATATTGCACATTGGGTCAAAGTTCATGAATCATTTGTGCCATTATCCATTTCCAAGAAAGGTTTGTGGTTAGCTGGATGATGAATGATAATAAAATTAGGAATCAACAATGGTCAATTTAGTAGCTTGCAGCCTTATACTGAACTTGTGGCATTAGATCTTCTATTGCTATTTTTTTTTTTGTGATGGAAAGCTTATTTTAGGCATAAATATTGCAAGGTTTTGAAGTATCTCGTTAATTCTGTAAAATCGATGGACATCAATCGAAACCTGAGTAGGTATATCGTGTCCGTATATAGTTAGTAATGCACGAAAACAGTCGAAGAATCTATAATAATGGTACTGGCTAGCTTCTTTGTGAGGTCATTATCTTAGAAAATGGTTTCAACAATGGAGAATGAGTCCGACTTACAGCTAATCTCGATCGATGGAAGGGCATAATCTCTCGACACTAATTTGAAATTGGGAATAATTTTTCAAAAAAGTCGTTGACATTTCTTTTATAAGTTGGAGAGGCATTTTCATTTTTGTCTCATCACACACATTTGACAATTTGTAGGTAAGGATATTCTTGATCATCAGTTATGAGGGAATATAAATGTCGATGTGATGCATGATTGTTAGGTACCAATCGAAGATGCTCCATAGCCTCCTCCAATCAATGTTGTCCGTTGCAATCTGTTGTATGATTGTACCAATTTAGATACAGACACCTTGTTTCTAGCAGATAAGACAACCTCAACATTGGACATACAATGTATTGACAATCATATGCAGAAATAATGAAGAGGATCTACCTTACACAAACACCAAAATCGGCTTAAAAGTGGGTTGGTTCCTGACCCATCTTGCATTAGGTGCACCATATGTTATTCACAAACTATGACTATGGAATTGTAGATTCTTAAACATGGTTGACATTGCATTAAGGCTGATAAGATTATGTCTCGTGTTTGAGCTCAATTGACCGAGATCTTACTCGAACTTGGCCGTGTGAAAAGGCCGGAGAGAGGATAAGGCTCGGAAGACGTCAGTGAGAAGGTTCAAGGGATATCGACCTCGGCCGCACACGACAAGTATACAATGGCCATGGAGGAATATTTTTCCTGAGTTTCAACAGGCTTTGGAGCAAGTCTAATCAGGCATAAAAAAATGCGTGCAGAACAATATGTTATCCTATTTATCTGAGTATCTTATTAGGTCAACAAAATAAGGAGACCGAGTGTGATTACGCTTTGATTTGGCGGTCAAGAGGTTCATAAGAGTTCTTCGTGAGAGTAGAGTGACATATCTTGAGAATTGTCATGGAGGACTTGCCTTTTGAGATTATTAGGTATTATCGGGACTTGAAAAATACCAAAAGTGTTCTAAGTAATTCGAGCGTCTAGTCACAATCTCCATTGTACTACTTGTTCTACACTAAAGTTTTCTATCGTACACATGGACAGAGGAAATGCCGACGAAATAACATAAACCTGATCTGCGATTTATTGCTTGTGTTTCGATCCGCCCGGTTTTATAATGTTGTCACGTCGCAATTATAATGTTTGCGCGGATAGAGAAACATGATTCAAATGACTGTTCTAACTGCTTGTTTGTACATAAAATCATGGTGGCTAAATGTTCACATGGTTCTGCACTATATAGTTAATTTACCATTGAAAAGAATCCAAGGTGAGGGAACTGAAAGTCCTGCGCGAAACTCAAAATGATAGGGCATCAGGCATCGCGCATGATGACGACACGAGCGGTAGGCATTCTCTGCATACAAATATGAAAACAGCCTCTGAGCCAAATCATGAACAGGAAACTGATGGGAAAAAAAAGGGTACGTGATCTCAGATTGTTATTTTACCAGAGCAAGATTCCTGATGGGACGAGCAGAGACAAAGACGAGCGGGTACGAATGGTGACTCATCAACAAGCTGCGGTGAAGTTGATTAGATCCAAAGAAAACACACAGGAGCAGACGTATCTTTGAAGAGATCATGCAGGGTTTCTGGTTTGGGAGAAGGTCAAAAGGCAAGTAGTGTTGCCGAAGTCAATGAAGGGTTGTCAGGTTGGGAATCAAAAGGTGGGGACTGGTGAAAGATTGTATAATGCCCACCAACCATTAGAGAGAGAGAGAGAGAGAGAGAGAAGCAATCACATGATGGTGTCTGAGAGAAGAGATGAGTCAGTGTCACTTCTGAAGAGGCACATGCAAATAATGCAGAGAGACATTCGCTTGGAGGTGGAGACCCGAAATAAATGTTGACTTTGTTCTCCTCCTCTCTCTCCTCTCCCATGCATGTTCTCCTCTAGGCTTGGTGGCATGATCCTCTTTCACATATTGGAACCGCCTAATCTGAATATGATTAATCTTGTCTCGTTTGTCAATCATGAACAGTCATACTTATCGATTTTAACGGGTTTAATGTGGATTTCACATGAAACCCACGTAATTATCGACGCTGACCGAATCGGTTCGGTTCACACGAATTCGTGTTTGGGCAAGTCTCTCACCCATCTCAAGAGGTGCAGATCTCGGATTGTCGTTTCGACATGTAGTACAACGAAAGTGGCGGTTAAAGCAACAACAAAAAATGTCATACTTGAGGTCACGGACATCATTAAAGAAGAGAGTTCACAGGAGCAGAGAGAAGAGATTTAGGTCCACACTTTGACCGCAGTCGCGTCACATGTTCGATGATCTTCTTCATTAATCAAGGGAAGAAAAAGGAGGGTCTTGCCTATGACTGAAGGAAGAACATGCCTGTGCATGTGGGTTTGGATTTTGTTTAATGGGATGGGGAGAGAAAAAAGGTACGAGAAGCTGGATCTGGTCTTGATTTGAAAGTGATTTCTGTGGGATGCTAGGGTTCATACAGGACGACGCTCGTGATCAGCCGGTCAATCTCTCGACAGGACTCTAGCTTCATTGGAGTTGAACCGAAGATAAAGTGCTTTGGCTTTCTTCCTGATACGGACAGAGCTACGCAACTCCTACGCTTGAATACGATGATGTGGCCTACTTTGCTGTAACAATCTGATGGTGTGACTTTATTTCGTGAGAAAATTATAAAAAAAATCCTAAATTTATTGTAATTGTACCAATTCAATCTTATACCTTTTGTAATTATGTCAATTTGATTTATCCGTTTAATTTTGGTTGGCCGACTTGATGTGGACGCCAGCTGGTTAGTTGATGCTAACGCATCAATTTTTTATTTTTTTTCGAATTTTCTAACTAATTTTTTGTTTTCTTTTTCTCTTTTTTTTTTTTTCTTTTCATCTTCTCTTTTTTTCCCCTTCCCTTTTTCTTCCTCTAGCTAGTCGCTGGACCTTGACAGCCAGTGAGGACGATCCAGTCAGCCGTTGGGTGAAGCTCACCCCCGCCGCCACTGGCGAGGCTTGAAGGCAAGGTTGAACCTCACCGTCACTCGTGAGGCCCGACCTCACCGAGGCTGGTCGAAAATGGACTAAATTGACACGATTACAAAATGTTTAGGATTGAATCGACATAATTACAACAAATTTAGGAATTTTTTTTGTAATTTTCCCTTATTTCGCGAGTTCCTTCTTCCTTTGTTTGACCTCAGAACATCAAGCACGATGCACCATCTGTCGAAGCGCATTGGTCATAGATCACAGCATCGTAACTTGGGCGATGCCTTCCTTCCTGCCATCAAGTTGCCAGTTACTTTATTCAGTGGATTATCTTAACAAACTCTACTGAACTCATCTTCATCTTGTTTTGGGAACGTGTGTGACATCGTTCGTTGAACATGAGGTCCAAGGATCTCCCGGCGATTGATGGAGCGATCAAGTGGGTCGACTGAAATGTTACAGATTATGGGTTCAGACTATAGCATCTTCTCAGAGTGACTTTTGAAGAGAGCAGGAGAGAAGTGAATCTTATTTAATATACTCGATACAAAATTAACCTTACACCAAAGATACTGGACCCTTCCGCATCGGGGATAAATAGCTATAGCCTATCGGAGATTTAAAATGACAAAAAGGGCCTTCTCAATTTTGTTAAACTTTTTAACAATGTTTCTATATAACTCTTTCGGCCAATTTTGACTGGAATGACTGATGTGGATGCCAGTCATCTTACTTAACATAAACATAAGACGAATGTAGGATGATCGGCGCTGATGTAGACTATTTTTACAATTTCTTTTTAATTTTCTGAATTTCTTTTCTTTTCTCCTTTTTATATTCTTTTTTTTCCTTTCCTTTCCCTTTCCTTTTTCTTTGTTTCCTTTCCCTCTGCCGATCACTAGGGCCTTAATGATGGCCAGCGGAGGTCATTGGCCACAAGCATGTGCTGACACGCCCTCGCTAGCCAGAGCAATTGGATAGGGGTCACGACGCCCTCCCTTGTGGCTAGCAACCTCTGCCAGCCATCGCCAAGGGCGTGGCCGTCAGTGGAGGGAAATCTTTTTCGTAAGCGCCGGTTGTCTGTGCTATTAAGATGCACGTGTGAGTTGTGTTAAAAAAGTCTCATATCGGATAAGTGGTGTGGTGTAAAACAATTAATATATCTAAGTTGGCCCATGACTAATTGGCTTAAACTTTTAAGTGAACGTGGGTCCAATTGAATGTGTTGAGGAGCTTGGACTTAGGCTCTCTCTTGGTGACTTGATCTCTCTAGGTGAAGATATCAAACTTCTATTATCATTCCTAACAAATGATATCAAAGCCGATGGTTGATTGGTGGGCCCCAATTTGTTCTAGTGTTTGGTAAATATCTTAAAGAAGAAATCTGGTGGCCAACGTGATTTTGTGAGTGGTGGGCATTGTGGTGTAGTAATGCGAATTCGATGGCAGCCTTCATGGTTCTATTTGGCGAAAGAGATTAGGGATGAAAGTGGGTGTTGATGAAAACTCAAGTTGAGATATGTTGGTGCAGAAGGTTATTCGAATTAAGGGGGGGGGGGGGGGAACTTAAAACTGAGCTTACATGTGAAGGGAAAATTGTTGCGAGTTGTGTTAAAGAATTCCACATTATATATGTAATGTGATGTGGAGCAATTAATATATCCAAGTTGGCTCATAATTCATTAGCTTAAACTTTTAAGTAAATGTGTATCCAACTAGATATATTGAAGGGCTCAAACTTGGATTACCTCTTAGTGATCTTCTCGGATGAATGTATCAAACTTTTGATGCGCACTCCTAACAAATGGTATCAAAGCCAATTGTTGATTGGTGGGCCCCTAATATGTTCCAGTGTTTGGTGAATATCTCAAGGAAAGAAATCTGGTGGCCAATGTTCTTTTCGGGTGGTAGGCATTGCGGTGTAGCAATACGAACCTGATGGTAGCCTTCATGGTTTGGTCTATTCCTAACATGTGCCACATAAGACTGCTAGCCCTGACTAGGCCACTACGTCAGCGATTTCTAATCAAAATTAGCCGAAATGACTACATTGAAAAATTGTTAAAATGTTTAGGACTAAATTGACCAAATCGAAAAATTTAGGACTAAATTAACCATCATATAATATTATTTTGACTTTTTGGATAATTTTCCTATATGATGGTGTTACTCCTTTCCTGGCCTTAGCAGCAACACAAACATTAGTTTGAATTCCGGAGCTGTGGTTTGCCACAATCCCACCAAATAACAAGTTTCGTTGTGCTTCTCTCACCAAACCATCTCAAAGACAATCTTAGTACCCAAATTCTTACTTCTTCAAGTTGGTTTATCTTCAAAGAGACTACTGACATTAAGCCATGCCTTTGAGCCCAAATTCTGGGGCAACTTCCGTGCCCCATATATAATGGGGGCAACCACATACACAATGACCTTGCTCATATCTAGTTATACCTTCGTATTCTTGGTGTAGTCCCTCTCAAATTTGAATCTACAAGCACTGAGGATAGAGATAGAACAAATTACACTAATATCAAAAATTATTTTTAGAATTACCAGTAGGGAAAATAACACCGACCATTATATGTGACATGGCCAGCATCGTAGGACGGCCGGCGCTGAAGTGGAGAACTTATAATAATATTTTCGATTTTTTATCAATTTTTTTTCTTTTCTTCTTCTTCTTCTTTTTTTTCCTTCCTTTGTTTTCCCCAATTGTGGCTTGTGAGGGCATTGTGACCCTCACCCGTGGTCGGCGATAGTGGGCCAACGACCTCACTAGCCACTATCGGGGAAAAACAAGGAAGGAAAGAAAAGTAAAAAGAGAAGAAGAAGAAGAAGATAAAAATTAAAAAAATCGAAAAAATATCAAAATATTATTATAAAATTGTATACGTCAACACCGATCATGTCATGTGGGACGGTTGGTGTTCACATCAACGATTTCCGGCCAAAATTGATCAAATGGACTCAATTGGCAAAATGTAAAAAAGTTTATAATTTAATTGGCAAAATGTAACAGATTTATCACTTTTTGGATAATTTTCCCACCATGGCAAATCGTCATGATATTTGAGAAGTTCCTTAATTATTCATTAGCTATTGAAGAATAATTATTAATCCGAAAAAGAATTCTCAGAAGCTCGCATGCAATGACGTGGAGCGGCTATCAACTTAAAAGCAACGAACCCTAAAAAGATATCTTCGAAAACTCACACATGTGACGACACGAGCAACAAGCCCACGCTTCGACAAGAGCGGTGGTCCTAAGAATGAGTTCGTGAGAAGTATGAAAAATGCGAAAAATCGTCGGGTTATTTGATGAGTTCTTTAATTATTCACCAATTATTGTGTTTTTCTTTGCTCAAGTATTGATTTTACTTTCTTAGTAAATCCACACAAATAAAAAAATTGGACACTCATTTATAAATAGTTGAAAAGCAATTACGAATCCTAAAAAATCTTGCCCGAGGAGTCTAAAAGCAATTAGCCCTATAAAAAAAAAAGTTAATAGCACGAAAAATCTCAAACTGATACGCCTGTGACAAATTTATCTAAAACTATTTTTTTGACCACGAAAAATCTCAAATTGGTACACATGTGACAAATTTACCGTAAACTATTTTTCTGACCACAAAAAATCCTAAATTGGTACATCTATGACATATTTACCCCAAACTGATACTCTTACAACAAATTTACCCTCTGTTAGTTTCTGTTAAATTGAGTTAATACAACGAAAAATTTCAAACTGGCACACATGAGATAAATGGAGGGTAAAAGCCCCAAATTAATACACTTCGTCAACTGTTACGTGTTATCAAACTCAACAATTTAATAGTAAAATTTGATAAAAATGACGGAGGGTAAATTTGTCATAAGTGTACCAGTTTGAGGTAAATTTGTCATAGATGTACCAATTTGGGGTTTTTTGTGATCAGAAAAATAATTTGGAATAAATTTGTCACAAGTGTACCGGTTTAGGGTTTTTCTTGATATTAACCCATAAAAAAAATATAAAGAGAGAAATTCGGAGGCTGGCACGTGCGAACACGACGAGCGCCAAACCACGGCTTCAAGCCAATCTCGGGCGCCTTGCAAGAGTCTGGCGCTCACTCTGTTGTCTCTGCGACTCTTTTCCAGCAACTGAGCTCTGTGGTGACTGCGAAAAAGTTTTCGATTTTTATTTTTATTTTTATTTTTTTGCAGGGGAAGAGCAAAGTCTTTGAGAATGGAGTGGTGGGAAGGAAGTAGCGAGACTCGCCTTCTCGTGGCACCTGGTAACTCCTCTTCTCCTCCCATTTTTGTTCCTCTGTCAAAACCCCATGCCATCCCGTTGCTCAGCTGGTCTGTTCAGATAGTGTGCGCCCTTGCTAATCGATGAATTTGTATTGGATTCCATGCCAGTCGTGCTCGAATTGGATGATTTGTTAATTTTTTCATAGACCCTTTTAGTAAAAATCTATTGGGTGGATGGTGTGTTTTTTTTTTTTTTTGCCTCAATTGGTCTGTTCAGATAGTGTACGCCCTTCCTAATCGATGAATTGTATTGGATTCCATGCCACTTGTGCTCGAATTGGATGATTTGTTAATTTCTTTTTAGACCCTTTTAGTAAAAATCTGCTGGGTGGATCGGGATATATATATTTTTAATTTTTTTTTGGGGGGGGAGGGGAGATTATAGCATGCATGAGTTGTATCTTCCTGACATTTGCGAATTGAAATATGGAATAGAGCATTCAATTGCATTCCCCTCATTTTGAAATTCCAATTCTGTGAATTTTGAGCCCGTTACCAGTAAATTCAAAGATAGTGAGGATTTTGGTCCCTTATACTGTAGATTCTGTCGCGACGGAGAAAGGGATTGGGCATTTCTTATCGCTTCGGCATCCCAAATCAGGTAAATCAGAAAAGTTGTCTGCTTTTCCTATATACGCCATCCTTGCGACTTTTTCCTGCTATTTCGTAGTTCAATCCCATCATTAGGTGAATCTTGGATGCAACTGTTCGCTTGACACGAACCCTCCTGCGTGAACATGTCCGAAAAAACTTATCTTGCTGATGCTTGCCTCTAACTGCTTACAGGAAAAGTGACATGCTACCTCATTGTCGATGAGAAGCTTTTAGAACTTCAATGGTTTAAATTGCCTTATGGATCTTGGTTTCTGGGAGATTACGTCCATAAAGGTGATCTTCAAGATTCGTGTTGGCAGTTAAGACTCGAGTGTGTTCATCACAGTTAGGATTATAATTTGTTTTTTTTTTTTCTCTATTTGGTCAAGATGGTTGCCTGTATACTGCCACGCCAGTTGATCCAGTTTTCATCATGTTGCCTGTTTTCGAGGAAGCCAGGATGAAGGTACCATACATTTTATTAAGTTTTTCATGTTTCACAAGAGATGAAATGTATCGTATTTTCCTACTAATTTATTTAATCACAAGTTCAAATATCTGTTTTCTCTAAGAGATGAATTCCTTTCTGTTGAAACCATTGATCTTTCTATGCATGACTCTCAACTTGTTGATGGAGAATATGCTATCCAAGAAATTCCAGCATATAGTTTACGTTGATTATGCATCTGTGAATTTGTCAAGTTTACACACTGCCATCTGCCTAAGCATGTATACAAGATAAAATCGTGGAATGCACACAGTTTTTATCTCCCCTGAAGTTGGACCTGTCGTCCTTTATGTATTACTCCAAAATATTTGATGTCATGATGCCGTTTTCAACTAATGCAGAAAGGAGATGATCCTGGGAAGTTTAGGCAATTGGATGAGATTTTGTTTATAAATGGTTACCCTGGATATCAGCATCTATTGTCCATTGCAGAGAATTCCATGCAAGTGGTTTGTGAAGTTAAAGGTGACTACTCATATACATCTGTATTAAACATATCGGCTACACTGAAGTAACTACATTCTTGACCAAAAATAACATAAAATTCAAGATAGACATTCAATAAGACTTATGTCCTACATAATGTTGCTAATAGAGATTCTTTTCTTTATATATTATTTTCTGTGCCACCTTTCTTCAGTCAATATTACTAGCATTGAAAAAAATATGAAGCATCACTATTTTTCTCATTGAAAAATGGAAAAGGCTTTGAGACTGAGTGGAAGGAGGGACCTAAAGGAAGCCATAGCCCAGTAGGAAGGGGCAGCTTAAATTGGGAAGGAAATAAGTTAGAACTTTTAAGAATCAGGGTCATCTGATATTGCATAATGCTCTTGTCATGTGATATGTCATTGTCATGCTGCAATTAAAGATTCATACAAAACCAAAATGAACTTTCTTTAAAAATTTGAGTATATCTGAAGATACTTTATGAATTAAATACATCTTAAGGACACCGAGCTCAACTCTAAGTCTGGGCTCTATAGTCTGCATTTCCTTTTTCTTTTTGGTTTTTGTGTTTCTTGTTGTCTGCATGTTTATGATCAATTATAGCATAACAGTATGCTGATACTATAAATTGCATATGATTCGAATTAGTTGAATTGTTACTTGATAAGTAACTAGTGAACACTACTCTAGGTGTTACATATAGAAACTGTGAAGAAGAGATTATGTAAATTATGATTGCATTACTGACATATACTTAAATCAAGAGCATTAAGAGTGTTATTAAGTGTGCAACTTTTTCTTTGCAAGGACACAAGTTGATATCTCTCTCTGTCTGCCTGTATCGACAGAAATTGGATCAACAAGGTTTTTTAGGCTTGATGACACTAAGGTTTTTGCTTGGTTGTCAAACAAGGTCTGTAATTCTCAATAAACATAATTTTGTCCAATGATGGTGCGTGCAAGTATACTAACAAATGTTATCTAATTGCAGGTACACCGACTGAAGCAGACTCTGAGTACTCTGGACAAAAACTATGCTGCCCGAGCTGAGAAAGAGTTGTGTATGTCTTAGCGAGACAAACTTTTGGCTATGTAATTTCATGAATTTGTTAAATGACTTTATTGAAGGAGTCATGAGCAGAGATTTTTCTCAGTTAGAACATCTGAATGAGTAGTGGGTAGTTACAATTAACTCTTACGAGAAAATGGGCCAATCAAAAAGGAAAAAAAAAAAGAAAAAGAAACTCTTACCACAAAGGGTGTTAATAGTTGGCAGGGCGTTAACATTGATAATGGTTCTCGTGATGGGATTCGAGCTCTAAATCGAGTCATATGAATGCCTGAACTGAAACTGTTTAATAAGCCATCAATGCTTATGTCTCTATGTTTGACCAATTTGAAAAAAGTAATGGATCTTAATATCTATTAACCTTCTGCCTAAAAAAAATATCTATTAACCTATCTAAGTGCATCGAACTTGTCATTTCTCTACTGGTCACCATCTAATGGTATGAATATCTGTTAACGTTGGTGTTTGTGCATGTTTTGGCATGCGCTTGACATATTTGCAGGAGCATTGCTTAATAACTTTCTGTTCGTAATTTCTTTAGGGATAGAGGGTAAGGGCCCACATAACTGCTTTAGCTTAGACAATCTGCTCCTCACAGGCCTTTGCGAAAGAGTCACTCATGCTTGCTGGGGTATGATAGTTAATTTGAGAGATCACTGGGCATAATAAAGGAAAGATGAAAAGGATTGGAATGTCCAGCTTGAGTTAAATAAAGATTTGCTTTTTGCTCTTTGTTAATTCTCCTTTATTGTTTGTGCAGTAGCTGATGCTGTCTCAATAATGGGGGAGTACTTGCTGGATGGACCTTGGTTGAAGAATCTCTGTGAGAGTCTGAAGTAAAGCTTTTACTCTTTCTTGCATATATACTATTGCCTGATTTTCGCTAAACACTACTGGTGAAAAATGTAATTATGATTATAGATTTGGAGATATTGGAGTAACATTACCCTTAAACTTCTAGAAAAATACACCGATAAGGTGTTTCTCACTTTTGCAGGTTGCCCTAATTACTGAGAAAACATGTAAGAAAGTTATATTGATATCAGAGTGCCGTTGCTACATGAATAAGGTCTATTCAGTATGAAGCATAGGTTATATCAATGGAATGATGTGAAATTGTTAGCTTGACCCCACAAAGGAAAATTCCAGTTTCATCCCTGCTTGGATTGATGTATAGTCAGTGGTGACTGAGCCCAGGATTCTTAATTTCCCTGCAGATTGAATTTAGGGGATGTTGGAGAGGCAGCTCATGAACAAAATTCTCAAGATATAGCAGAGACAAATGACTTGGGATCTCCTGTAGCCTTACAGGTAACTGCAATATCACTTTACTAGATGGAGGAAGTTAATAATGCATTCAGCAATCAAATAGTATTAGGGTGACTGTTCTTTGGATCTCTGCTGGATTCCTTTAAAATGACCTATGTCATTGTTTCGGATGAAGTTTCAAAAACGTATTTTGACTGCTTAGTGCCGATTCTTACGTCATGGACTCACAGATTTCAATTGAAATTTGCCCTCCCAGTAAACTTATTCGGAGGAATGATCTTGCTTATTTGGGTTCTCTCTGTTTGTACTAACAAAACCTATTGAATAAACCTGGTCGCAGTCACTCTTCTCAGCGTAGGATATTAATTTGTTACTCGATGTTTCTTCTGTGATCTATTAGGGAAAGAGTGGGGCGGATAAAAGGGCTTCAAAGGTTGGAAGGCAAGTTAAAAAAGCAAAAGTAGAGACGGATTCTCAGAATATCAAAGAAATGTTCACCAGGGCTTCAAGAAGGGCCAGATAAATCTTGTCCAAGTGTTGTAGGTGAAGAAACTCCCCGTGACAAGATAAGTACAGCCATTCCTTCATCGCCTGTTCCAGTCGATGACTGATTAGTTCTTAGTGTTAAAGCCAGACGGTCCTCCTGTTCAGCAATCATTCGGTCATGGTTGGTTCATCTGTTGTAACTTTAACCACATTTTCTGCTAAGTATGGATTTTAGAAGTACCCGATTGTGTAAATATTGTCAGGTTGTTGATCGAGCCATTGTGCTGGATCTGCGGAGAAGGCTTGATGGGGCATTCCTTAACCGTGTTAACCAGCAACCGATTGATGAGTCGTACTAGCCCGAAACTGGTAATGTACGGTTCACGAACGTGTTTCTACAAATTTTGCTTGAAGCATTGCCCTTTATGGTCAGGGCTTCTGTGATTGCTAAAATTTGGAAACATTAAAGAGTTTTATGTACTCTTTGACTTATGGGCAACTCCAACATGTAGTGCCCACTGAAGTGTATTTGATTCTCCATGTGTATTCAATGTATTGATTTTACACAGTTGCGATTTGAAACTAGAGCTACCGTATGCCTTCATTCATTAGCCAAATAAAAAAAAATTACATAGATATTAACCTAGCAAAAATGATGATTTATGTGTATTATTTCGAAGCCGGGTGCCTCATTAGTGAGGTGTTGTTGATGATATTTGTCTTCTTAAAACTTTCAATGAGGAAAAGAAAGGAAGGAAAAGCTTCCCTTCATATGCAAGAAAGCAAGGCTTGCATAGAGAAGAAGTCTTGGGAGGAAGAGGAGATGAGAAGTCTATTAAAAACAGAAGCATCTCTTCACATTATATAGTAGAAAATGACTTCTGTAATTTTTAGCTATTTATACTATCAATGGTTATAGGGAAAATATCAAATGAGGGCATGAAGTAGATCTCTTTTCTTAAATGAAGGTCCAAAGTGAATCTTATCTTAAGTAAGGGCCTAAATCGAGCAACTTAGCATTGCCTCTCACATGTTACTTTCCAAGCCACAATCAAAGGCATTTTTCGTCAAGCGTCAATTTTAGCTTTTAAATGCCCTGGTCCAAGCGAGATCTAAGGCTCAACTTTCGACGTGATTTGAACCGAACGACAGTGGCAAGAGCTCCGGTGGTGGCGGCGGCAGCCTTTGGTGCATGGCGGCGAGGTTTGGGCAACTTCAACGGCGATGCAGCGACTGTATTTAGTGTGAGAACGAGCTCAAACCATGCCGTAGTCGGAGATTTTCTCACAGCGTCTCGACGACCACAATCATCCACCATCTTGCAGGAGGGAGCTCGTGACGAAATCTCCCACCATTCTCTTTGGTCAGACAAGAGACCCTTATGTCGAAATCTTTTCTTTATCTCGCGGTCAAAAGGACATCAGAGGATGGACTAGAATGATTCTCGTTTCCGAGTCACCGTCGCTTAGAACAAACGGAACGGAATTCGTCGGACACTAATCTCCGTCTCTGTAAAAAGCTATGCTAAGTCCTAGTTCTTGAAGAAGAAACAAATAATTACCGGCGACCCCTCAAGCAGCCGTGTCCATGGCCGAGGGATTGAAGAATGAAGAAGAAAGATGAGTAGAAAATGAAGATAAAGAAAAGGAATGAAAAGAATTACTCCGTTCGATGCATTGAATAGGCTCTTATTCATGGCTTGAAAAGTGACATGTGAGAGGCATATGCAAGCTTAGGCTCTTATTCGATGTAGAAGTGGCCACTTCAGATTTTTATTTGAAACACGGTTTCACATCGAGCCCCTTTTTTGAGAAAACGGCCTCATTTCAAGGCATAATTAAAAATCTCATCATAATTATATAGTCAGAGCATTTCAATAAATAAGATATTTGTATGCTTTATGATAAGGCGATGATCAACATTACTAGTGAGTTTTTACTTCTTCTTTTTTATTAATATAAAGCCTTCGCCATCGCCATCGCCATCGCCATCGCCATTGCCGTAAAATCATGTACAAATTTCTTATGCATGTTATCTTGTTTTACCCTATTTTATCATTGAAATAAGTAAATTTTACCAATGTTAAATTGTCCCCGGCAAAGATTAGAGAAAGTTCCCTGATTTTTCCTTTAGGGGAAAAAGGCCCAGCTTCAAGCCCACAAAACGAGCCCAACAACGTGCGGGGGGCAGTCTTCCTCTTCCTCCAGCTAGGGTTTCAAATCAGGTTCTTCCCTCTCTCTTCCACACCAGCAGGGGCGGTGCATCCAGCGATCCAGGTCGCCGGCGATCGGGCTGACGAGCGATTTTGGCTCACCCTAAGCTCAATTCCACAGCTGCCCTCTTCGTATCTCAAGCTGGTCATCTTTTCTCTTCGGTGGCTCTGAGAGGATGCATCATCAGTCGTAACTCCTTTGCTGCCAAGAAGAAGGTGGAGATAGTGTTCTGGTTATCGTGAGCAATGAGCCTAATCCTGAGAGTAAGACACCGTTTACCAGATGGGTTCCGCGTGTATCCCAGTTCCCTTCCTGGGTTCGTGGCGAATTCGCGTTTGAATTGGTTGTCCCGAAGTCTCTCTCAACCGGCGAGGAACGAGGATGATGAAGAAGAGGAAGTGGAGATCGACCAGAGGAGGCTCCCGGCCGATTATGATCCGGCAACGTTCGATCCCACGCAGCATCGGAGCCCTCCGACGGACAGGGTCTTTAGGCTCGTGGACGAAGTGTCTGGGCTCACGTTGGTCGAGGTGGCGGAGCTTTCGTCGATCTTGATGAGCAAATTGGGGATGAAGGAGCCGCCGGCCATCGCGGTCGTGAAAGGAGGAGCTGCCGCCGGGCTGGCCGGGATGGCCGCCAAGACAGCAGGGGCGGCGGCCAAGGAGGAGAAGAAGCCGGAGAAGACCGTTTTCGAGCTGAAGCTGGAAGCCTACGAGGCATCCACGAAGATCAAGATCATCAAGGAGGTGAGGAGCTTTACGGATTTGGGGCTGAAGGAAGCCAAGGATTTGGTGGAGAAGGCGCCGGCGGTGTTGAAGACGGGAGTATCGAAAGAAGAGGGCGAACAAATAATGGAGAAGCTGAAAGCTCTTGGAGCGAAGGTTGTCATGGAATGAAGAGTCCTGGAAGAAGGAATCGGCAGGTACATTGTTGCTCTTCCGATTCTTAACAATTCCGTAGGCCTAGGAGCTTAGTTCACGAGTTTGCGATTTCTTGAACTAGAGAGAGGTTCATGTGCGAAATCGATGTCGGCAAACTTGCTCTTTTCCCTAATGCTATATGACCTTGTGAAATCATTTGCTTCTGGGATTTGCTGGTTTTAGTTTTGGAAACAAAAGGGGTCACACGTTTTCTTGGTCTCCTAACATTTGGAAATTCCAACTCGATCGGCTAGATTAGCTAGTCGCGGGTGCTTTGATATGAAACCGGGAGTCCGAAGCAGCGAGTCCGACTTGATAGAGAAACTCGAATAGAAATCGCAAGGAATGATTACTGAATACCTACTAGCGAATGCCTTTATTCCATCGCGAACAAGGTTCCTAGGCCTCGCGTCTAGGCCTAGGCATCATTCTTAAGCCAAGAATTGCATCAGATGATTCAAGGGAAGGAGTGCTACAATTGAAATGATTCATTCGCTATTAGTTCAACAATTTCCAAATCATACACATTGAGTGTAAATGCATGATCCTAGTTTGTGCTGAGTATACTTATGCTGGGGAGGAAAATCATTTATCACTCGAGGACGGTGTGGAGTTGAAGCCTCGGGCACCCAAATTCCTCCTGAAATGTTCTCCTATAGTTAACCTTTTTACTCTCTCTCTTTCTCTCGTATGAATCGACTGATTGCTTCCAAGCATGGAGGAAGCCGTTAAACGACGATGTTTCGAGCACCCTGATGTCGGTCTTGTCCAGGAGCTCGAGGCTCTGGTTCAGAGAGATTGGGTCTGCTAACTGCAGAACTTCCCTTCATTTCATGCATAGAGAGATGTTCTATGTATGGATAGCGAAATGGAAAGTGATGTTATGAGCAGGGTTCTCCAGACCAATTGGCGCGACTGGTTGAACCGGGTATTGGAGCAAGGTCTGTTCCAGCTTTCGCGAAAGAACTGGAGTGGTTAAGAACCGATCAAACTCATGTCGACCCGGTTCAACCGATCAACCTGGTGACTTTCACTGGACCGTTTGACTCTTTGTTGACTCACAACTATCAGTTATACTTAGTTATTAAAGTGAATGGAAATAGATAAGACAAAGGGGTTTGATCAATTGACCTCCAGAATGATGAAGAAGTACCGCAGCTGACCGAGCTATACGGTTCGAAGGATTCAACCGGCGGTTCCATCGGCGTGAGTCAATAGCTTAGTATGTAAATTCAGAGTGTTTCCATGAGTCCTTTTTTCCCCGGCGGACCGTTCTTGGTCTAATTAACCTAATAGACGTGATGTCCATCAATATTTTCGCCATACCTTATGCCTAACTATGAAATTAACGTCCTCTTATTTTCGCCATTCTCGCTTTTCTTGCCACAATGTGATTCAAGGTAATTGAATCGCGAGTTAATTACTTAATTGGAAGATAGAATAGTCAATACGCAATACGAGTAGATGGAGGTTATCGTCATATGGATATGGATGTTGAACTTAATCGAAAACTAGCGTGAATGATGAAAATAACCTCTTGTTTTCCCGCGAGGTTAGCGTTAATTTTGTGGTGCGCTTATCAATCACATGCGAGTTACATTGGGGTTGAGAAGTTGCATGGTGTTTATCTTCTAAAGTTTTTGGTTGGTTTTATCTAAAAGATAGGACGATTTGAAAAGATTAAGAGTGTCTATCTGATTCGAACTCTACCTATGTATAAACCTTGGAGGTACCATTGCATCCGTTCCAATTCCTAGAACGCATACCGTCTCTCCCCAGCCCTCTCTTGTCCGTGCTCTTCGAAACAGAGTATAACGCGCTGTCGACCTGGCATCTCTGAGGTCGGGTCGCCGACAGGAAGAATTGGCAATGGAGGGTATCCCTAGAGACCATGTCCTGGAAAAGGTGCTGCTGGTAATGCAGATTGTCACCGTGATCTGTATCTTCCTGATTCAACCAAAGAGCCTCGACTCGCATGACTGGACCTTCAGAGCGGTAACACTATCCAGCGCACTGGCCATTGTATCCACGGCGAGTCACCTGTTGATCCCCGCCTCGACATTCTGCCTCCACTGCCACTTGCTCCTCGTGGCCGTCGCGTTGGTGATGGATATCTATGCCATCGTCGTGATCTATGGTCCTTTGATCCGGCGCGCCTGAGAAGCGGACTGTCAAAGCTTCACAAAAACCTCTCGTCAGATTTAGGCTTCTTCTTCTTCTGTTCCTCCTCATGTTTTTGTGCACGTGTAGAAATTCCTAGTTCTATAATTCTGAATTGATTTGCAACTTCTCATAGAATATTTGGTATTTGCTGTGGCATGACATGTGTGTGGTTATAATTGCTGTCGCTGGTGATGAAATTGTGCTCGCTATTGGTGAATAATAGAGATTTCCATGATTTCTTTCTGCCAAGTTATTGCATGGGTCCGACACATTTAACCCCCTTTAGAGAACATTACTAGGTGCTTTCGGCCTATGTTAGTCCACATCACCAAAAAATAAAGTTCTTCCCTTTCGGACGAGGTCTAGTTCTAATATTTCTTATGACTTGTGAGTCGGATTGCATATTGTTGGTAAAAACTTTAGACAGGGAAATGCCCCTGAACTTTAAATTCCACCTTCCCTTTCGACCATTCTAATGACCGGTCGAAAATGCGATAAGGCGACGCCGGCGCCCCTTGCTCTACTGTTTTTACGTGGTCGATTTTCGCATCGAAGTTTACTTAGGTTTGAATGTCTCTACTAATCCCCAAATGAGCATCAAATACATTAGTAAATCCACCATCGAAGAAACCATTGGATAACTCCCACTCAAAACACCCTAAAATAACCCCAAAGCTCAAAATAACTACCTAATAAACTCCATAGAAGCCCCAAATATCCCCCCTCGAAAATAACTCCAAAAACCCACTGAAGTCCAAGTGCCCCCAACTAACCCCTAAAGTTGAAATAACTCCTAATTGGGAAACTTTGTCCTGAAAGTCCTAAATCTATTGCACTTTTGTCAATTCAATTAGGGAGATTCTTAATTTTTTTCATTAAGGATTTGCTATGGTAGGAGTTACTTTTCGCAAAATAATTGAAAGTCTCAGTGCTTTAAGTTACAAAAACCATGACATTTGCCTTTGAACCAATTTTCTGCCTACAGCTGTTCGAGATGCGGAAAAGAATTAGAGGCCTCTTCAAAGATTGAAGACTTCTACGAGTTGGAACAGAATGTGCTGGGTTTGAATAGTTTAGAAGAAAGTTTAGACGATTATCAATAAGTGGAGGAGCTCAATGGGGAAAATCAATAATTTCCGTCAGCCAAGTTGGACGGAGTTAACTGGAACTTGATTACACAAATTTGACAAGTTTTATGACTTAATTACACTTTTGAAAGTTTTAAAATTAAATTGCACTTTGTGACAAATTTTAAGAATTCCAATGCATTTATCCCTAAATTCAAATTTATTGTGCTGACTTTGAAATATAGTGTATAAAAGTTTAGAATGTGTATTGTTACAAACTACTAAATTTAGAAAGTTAGTAGTATAAAAAAGAGTTACATCCTATACAAAAAATTTAAGGACGTATAATAAACATCACATTGTGTGTTATTTTTCAGTTGCATATAATCAAATTTAACCATCAAATGACATGGTAAGGTGCGATTAATGGGGAAATATTGTTAAAGTAAATTTTAAGTGAAAAGTTGATAAGAAATAAAAAGGGATAATAAGTGTACTAAAAGACCTAAAAGTTATCGTGAATGTGCAATTTAATCCAAAAACTTTCAAAAACTGTAATCAAGTCGTAAAATTTATAAAATTATTGGTATCAAGTCTTTCCACTAACTCCATCCAATTTAGCTAACAAAAAATACCACAAATTTCTTATGACACATGACGCCGACTAGAAAAAATTTGAAAAGAAAAATAACACTATTCATCTTCTTTCTCTACTGTTCACATTCTTCGCCTAGCTTGGTCACGGCCGTTCAAGCTCCATCAGACTGGGTGCGACAGTGAGATTACGGCTCTAAATTTGTTAAGATTGCACCGGTTTGACAGCACCGTCAATTTACACATCAGCATCCACGAATTATTTTCTTTTCATTTACTTCTCAAAGCTTCTCTCTCTCTGTCATTTTTCTTATTCGTGTTGGTACTAGGACAGTCTTTTGCTAACACGAAAAATTACACCCACTAATCTATCTTGTACGTACCAAATGACACAACCTCGTCCACCACGATCACAAATGAAACCGAGCCGTTGCACACGCTAGCATCTCAAGAACTTTGTCGTCGCTAAACCGAGATCTCACGCCCCCATTTTTCTTCCATATGAAACGGACAAGCACGGCTAAAATGCAATCTCACAAGGCGCATGGAAGGTCCTTCCCCGACATATAGCCTCGAGATTTTCTCCAGCATATGAGCACAACGGGGATACCTCCACACCTGAGACAAACACGGAAAAGAGAAGCATTAAACTTACTTCCTGACCCATAAATCACGATGAGTTACCTGATCCCTTGGAACCTGACTGATTATTTTAGAACACAGTATGTACTGTCGACAGACTGCTCCCAACCGACACAAGTAAGATAAGCCTATGGGACCAAAGACATGGAAGCAGCAATTCTCTATTACATAATATCACACATACGCTATAGGTTAATTTCTTTAGCAAAAGAACGATCAGATATTCTGCAACAACTCTCGAGAAACCTATGAGGCTACACCAGCAAATTCGATATTCTTTATCAGCTTTTGAGTTGATTTCATCTTCTTCGCTTGTAATTAACATAGATTTTTGTATGTCTTTCTGTTCTTTTTCCCCAGTGCAAGGTGTATGTACGTATTAAATCTCAACAACACGCGAGCGTACAGGGAAGATTTCTTCATGCAAGTCAACTACGAAAAAAACCACGAGAATAGCAAGCTCTGCACAGCATGTAAAAATTTGCAACACAATGCATGGTAAGCCACCACCAATTACCAGTAGCATATAGGGGCACTGAATGCGTTACAAAGCCTCCAGCAGCTACCACCCAACGGGTATGGAGCCGGAGAACCAGCAGCCTTGCACTGTCTGGCGTGTCAAAATTTGATCCATTGGCATTTTTCACTGGTGCAAACTCTTCATCACGCAATACCTGAACTTTCAAACAAATTGTTTAGCTTCGCAGTATTTAAAGAGCTGAACTCAAAAAATTGGTCTTAGAAGGATAAAAGAGGACCTCAAAAAGTGCAGTTGAAGGAGCATATGGAAATGCATCAAATATGAACTGCTCCAGCTTCAATCCCGCTGTTTGTCCATGGGTTGAAGCAATTTTCTTCTCAGCAAGATGATAGCTGCAATTACAGAAAACCGAATGAATTTGATTTATAAAACATACTCTCACACAATGAATCTGTTGAGAAATAGTCTATACTTCTCGATATTACTAAAGTTTACTCTTTCGTAAAGAGACCAAATTTTTGGCAAATCCAGTACTTAATGAGTCTTGTGCTTATGTACCCTAACAATAAAAAAATCTCTGACCACAAAATTAATTATCTATCAATTAACCTTTCAAGTTTGACAAAGATCTACTATGAAGCTCTTTTGTTGAAAGCTTTTATAAAGCAACCTGCAAATGTATTTAGATTAAAATATCATGCAGTAGTAGTAGCTATTGGGATGCACATGTGAGAAATAACTGGAAATGTAAACCGCAAGGAGGATAATTAGAGTTAGAATGAGTAATTGACACACCAAGTGGCTCATTACTCAATAGTAGAACTACCAAGACAAATCTCTATCTCATAAAAGGTCAAATGCCTCGTTCACAAATTGTGTAGTACAAAATTATGGTTCAGAAGGTGAAAGATGAAATTAAGATCATAAAACCAAGAGAGTACTTTTAACGGAGAAAAGATACAGCAGAAGGTGGCTCGAGAGATAAAAGCTTCATCCCCCCAACATTTCCAAATAAAAAGCAGGTGAGCAGTGAAAAACAAAGACCACTTACACACTGTCTTTCTCAAGGCCATTTGCAACTTGGTTGAGAAAATCAAGGGTGAACATATGTAAACAAACCTGAAAGCCAGAAAGTAATGAGTAGTCAGGGAGAAAACTAGGGCGAAAAAACAAAAGCCAACAGATTCATATCATGCTATATCATGCATCTAAGTGCAGGGCAATCGAACACATAAGGTTGTCTGGTTTCAAAAGGATTTGATATCCTGAAAAATAACACATAAAGACTAAAGCTACAACATCAGGCCCTAGAGTAGTATCTTTTAAAGCTAGAGAGAAGTGCAATTATCATGCAATTGATATTGGCAATCAGCAAGCTTTTAGAGTAATAAAAAGCAAAATATGAGTCAATGATAGTGCAAAAAGTTTGATACAAATTATGTAAGTGGTAGGTGCAAGGAATAGGGTGTACATTACTCCAGCAAAAACGAAGCCGTCCAGTTTCCTGATTGATTGCAGAAGCGAGTGTTGGATCCAGCTCAGTATATTCAACCACTGTAAGTGGTCCACCTTTACCACGCCTTACAAACACACCTACCTTCTCTTGTGGGTACGCCTAAAAGGAATCATTCAAGAATATACAAAGTGAATATTCAGATCACATCCATTAGCAATAGGTCCCCCCCCAAAAAAAAAAAAAAACATGTGGACAATGCTACAAGTGCAATTCCAATCTAACAGCCGGAGGGAAGAAATTTTGATTTTCATGTGAAGCAAAACCAGCAAACAAAAATTCATGCAAATCATATGCTATGTATCAACTCAATTTAATCCAAGTGGGCAAAACACCTCAAAAGGAGTACTCAAGGTGGCGTCCTTTGGATTGAGTCTCTCCTTATATATCAAGCCACAAGTTACCTCCCACTCACTATGAACTTGATGTGTTTTATAAACTCCTCTGCTTTTTATCACTATCATAAACGTCAATGTGGCTCATGTAGCTCAAAACTACACCAGGTAGGTAAAATTCTAGATTTTACCCTCAAGCCACAAGTTACCTCCCACTCACTATGAAACTTGATGTGTTTTATAAACTCCTCTGCTTTTTATCACTACCATAAACGTCAATGTGGCTCATGCAGCTCAAAACTACACCGGGTAGGTAAAATTCTAGATTTGACCCTCACAGGTTGTAGAGATAGCTCCCTAAATGAAGCAGTTTGTCTCAAACAGTTGAATAGGTAAATCTTGTAATATAGCACTTTGTCTTGCGTGGCACTCATACCCAGTACAATGTTCTGAAACCATTTATAACGACTTAAATCTACCCAAAGAAGTACTCAAAATTGTGCCCTTTGAGAGGTGAGTTACTTTAATGCAATAATCCACAAGTTCTTTGCCACTTGCAGATTCACAAGCTCTTCATATATCAGGCTTTAAGCTTTGATACCATATATATGAACCATTTCAAGCCAGATTAACTCGTGAAGAAAGGCAAGAGCTTTATCTAGAGATCACCAAAGGATAGGTGCAAACCATGTAAATCATCTTCAACACTACATACTTTCAAAAGGATAACCACGACGAGTCAAAATAATAAAATGGGTATGATATGCGCCAAGACGTATAATCACCTTACGGACGACTTTAGCTGCAGCATCTACACCTTTGTCCATGAAATAACCCAAGAAAGTAGGATCCGCCACACGTACCTGTTTTAGAGACAAATCTGTCTGATAATTCGACCCACAAAAAGGGAAAACTTGCCATGAGGGATTCCATAGATTAATAAAAGCAAAACTCACCAACGCATTGTCAACTCCATAACAATCCAAATATTTGATCCCTCTCAAGGCCATATCTTCAAGAAGTTTTGAAGTTTTCAAAGCTGATCAATAAGAACCAAATATTACTGAATGCTTTTAAGCTATACAAGGTTGAGATAGACTGCGAAAGCAAAATAGTAACTAATATTTGGCACAGGATTTAAAAAAATAAAAGCACCTGTATATACTCCACCATTACCATCAGGAGCTTTAGCTACCTGGATATGAAAATCATATTAAAACAAGTTTCATGCATTAGTTCAGACAAAACAATTCCATGGCACTTCATACATCTACAGTTTCATCTCCCCCTTCCAGAACAATCCACATTTTCAAATCATTTTATGGTAGTCTCCCACGAAAAATAAGTGCACCGCCTATGTGACGAGTGAGACATCTTATTGTATCATTTTACTCACTCAACGGTTGGGGCAAGAAAGCTTTTAGTTACTTGGTTCTCTCACTCATCCAGACATTAGTAGACCATTGCAATTTGATGCTCAGATGCTCATACAAATAGGAAAATCATACAGAGGCCAACAGTTAAAAGATAATGATTTATTTCGCCAAAGATCTCAGCTACCCCTTTAGTGTTTTAAACTTTTCCATTATTCTTTCAATACACTTCTTAAACTGTTTGTCCTTCGTGAGTTCCATTCTCAAAATTCAACTGCAAAATGGATGACAATGGCAAGGTGAAGTTGAACAAATATAAAGACCAAGGTTGAAAGAGTTGGCTACCAAGATCTTGGAAACCATAATTATGTTCCTTCTATAATTAAATCAATCAAACAAACAAATAGAATAGCAAACGTACTCTGTAAGGAGTCTCCATGATAAATCTTCCATCTTTCGAGACACAAGGCATGGTACCTTGCTGAAAGAAGGTGACCTACACAAATTTTCCATCAATTGTGAGGCAATATTAACTACAACTGGATAGGCAAATTAACTATGTCTATTAGAAAATTAGGAAAAGCTACACATGTTTTACTTGCTCAGCTTCAAGACCAAAGTATTTATGGCTCTCAAAATATTTGCGTGTGGGCTCATCAGTAAATGGACTGGTCATTATGTACCAATGTATCTGTGGAGAACCAACAGAACCTGCAAAAAACAAGAGAATAAGCATATTTTCTGTGTAGTTTAAAAGAAATGAAGAAGAGAAGAATTTTACCCTCTCTAAGAGCTTGAACAGCCAACTTCTGAACACACAAGATTCGTTCTGCTTGAATTTGGAACAGTGTCTTGCCAGATGGAAGCCCAATGTCTACAATGAAATACTTCAACAAATTACATAGTTGAAATGCTGAAGAAGTATGATAAGAAGAAAGTATTGTGGTGCATTACATAGTACTAGCAGCGGTTGGAAGAAAAAGAGATAAGTTTAGTATTCAACAGCAAATTGGAAAAAAAAATCAACAAAAGCAGTGTCCAAATGCTCATGGTGGATTAGAAATAAAAAAGGTTTTGGCCAATGAAAGAATAAAAAGCTGTGCAACTATTTTAATTTCATAAGCTTTTGTACGGGATAAATTTTATCCTTTTCTGAACCATTTAAACCTTTATAGAAGTCATGCAACGAGAGAAACCTAAAACCGTGCTAATTCACAATCAAGTCGATATGGGAAATACTTACTGAAGCATCCTTTGGGATCTGAACTTCCAAGTCTTGTTCCCTGCGTGGCATCAAAAAGGATATTGTGTGAGAAAATCAGTGGACCACACACGTCAAGAAGATGAACAATAAGGCAGGCAATTCTTGTGTATAAATCACAAAGCTACACATTATTCAAAGGCATATCATCAGCTTTGAAAAAAAAAATGCATATTTTTCATTGAAATTACGCATACTCAAGTAAGCACGATGGAATAAAAAACAATTATAAACCAAGAGATTGATGATCTGGAGACTACAGAATAAAAACACAATAAAGACGCAAGCACATGAGATAGCTGAAGCTTTTTCATATATTTGATTTGTCTTGTTGCATTGATAGAAGCATGAGCATATAAATATTGAGTTTATTCTGAACTACTTACTTATCTGGAGAATTTATCATAAAACATGTGCAAAAAAGAGAGGGAAGGACAAACATTCAAATTTTTCACTTTTTAATAAATCCTACACTGGACGTTAGCGGAGCCAATTGTACGCTATTCCAGCGAGTTTAAGAGAACTCCACATATTTCAAAGGAAAAAAAAATAAACATTTAACGCCTATTACTCCAGTTAATAACATTTCAAATCCTAAGGATGATAGCCGTTGAACTAATTTTCCAGGAAAAGTATCTCAATATTCCTATGTGCAAAAGAAAAAATCAGTAAAACCTGCTTCTATTATTCTCTTCTGTCTTTTTCTTTTTTCATATCACGACGCATATCACTCGTATCATCAAATTTTCTTAAAATGGTTTTTCAAAAAGCATCATACTGCCTCTGAAATGATTTGGCAATGGAGAGTCCAGATCTTATTTGGTTACCAACAAACCGCTCGCTTAAAAAGTAAGAACAATCATCATCCTTTCTTTTCAGCTCTCGTTGAGTGAACAATAACGATCCCTTCCCGTTTCTTTATTCATAATGCAAAGCATATGGCCCCACATGTAAATAACTCAAGCTCAAGAGGGAAGACAAACAGAGCCAAACCAATAAAGCGCGATTCACTAATCACTAGGCACGTGCGTACGCAAAAAGGTAGTGTTCTACACCAACAGTAACGGCAGATGTACAGTACCTGACCACCGGAGAGAAGCAAGACCGCCAATTTTCCATCCGAGATCGCCTTCAGTCCCATCTTCCACCACCTCTCTCTTTCTTCCATCGTCCTCCCTTCGACAGTGGATACGTCACTTTCCGGAACAGGCTCCAATGCCGCCAACGGCAAACCTGAAAGCCCGACCAAATCCATCAGCAACTAGGCGTGACATCACTCTAGACTCGAGAGAAAGAGAGATGACCTTGAGATCTGAGCGAACATCGAATGATCCGATCCACTCTCGGAAGATCTAAACTCTGAAAAAGGAAAAAAGCATAGGTAAAGGCGGATATCATAATCGCTCGCGAGTAAGCAAAGCTCGCGGCAAATTCGGAGGACGAACGGTCAAATCGCCGATCAATTCCATCAGAAAACGGCAAGTTCGCCCACTCATAAAGCTTTCGATCGCGGGACTCGCCGCCAGGATCGCAGAGATCGGCGTAACAGAACGAGGGGGGAGGGGAAAATGACCTCGATGTCGGCGACGAGGAGCTGGCGCTCCTGAGGGGAGAGCTCGTCCCAGAGGGCGAAGGCGTCTTCCTGCCCGTAGTCCTTGAGCCTCTCCATCAACGCCTGCGGCGGCGACGCGGCGTTGGCTTCGATGACCATCGGGGCTACGGCGTTCGCAGCAGTTCGGTGTGGGACTGTGAATCTGGTGACGGAAATAATAGAGAGAGAGAGAGAGAGAGAGAGGTGTCTGTTGTTCGTTAGGGGTAGAGAGAGGGGGGGAAACAGTGGCGAGGAAGGCACGAATCGAATCAGCTGCGGTTAACCACCTTGCTTGGATTCGAAATTACGAAATTGACCTCCCAGCCGAGAACCTTGTTTTGTTCTCCCGGACAATGCCCACTACCCACTACCCACTATATGTAATCGAGTCAAATGCTAATCCAATCTCCATCCGACGTGTCGGTCATCTAATCCACGTGCCCCCACCCAAGTCGGGTAATTATCAATACAAAAATCTCGAGTCATATGAATCCGTTTGTTTCGTAAACAATAAATAATTTAAATAATATTTTCAAAATAATATCACTTGTATAATTTAAAATAATTGATCGATGAAAAATATTTTCGTTAGCGACAACAACTTAGGTCTAAGCATTTTTGTGGACGATAAAAATATTTTCGTTCGTTCATTTTTGTAAGCGATACAAACAATCATATTTAGGGAAAATATTTTTTAAATTATTCATTTTTCGCAAAACAGACGGAGCTTAAATGTATAGCCCACGGTGACTCGTGACGCTCCGTTTAAGCACGCGGGTATTTTCATCTTTTTTACATACATTGCCCTCACATTTGATGATTAATATGATCGAGAGGAATGTGTTCTGCGACTCGCTCTGCACCTCACTTACCGAAGGTCCCGTAAACTATGCATGCGCTCCTTAGCATTGGTATTGGGGGTTTCGCGCTTGAGTCAGCTGATGCGCTACTTGTGGCCGAAGACGATACCCGCCTCGCGATCATTGACCACGGGCCACCGGCCCGGGCCATGACACCAAGGCATTGTGGAGGTGCCCGCTCGTAGCAAATCCAGAGATATTAAAGCAGTGCCATATATACAAATATGTGTAAGTAGTCCCTTCGGAGATGTCTATGATGAATTATATCATGGAGAACATATTTTCCTAAAGCCTTGGACCACACCCGATTTGATCATTTCTACTAATCTTGTGCTATATATGTTATATTTCCAAGAGATTATTTTTTCCCCTTTTGACAGATTTTTTTATTTCTTTTTTATTTTCTTGCACGGTTCGAAAGACTTGGTTAATTGTACGAACTTCTAGTTCACATGATTTGACTTGGTCGGTCCCGTATGATCTCCATTAACTAGAGTGCATACAAGACTCCAAAGCATATTTGCATGTGAGAACAACCTAACCCATTAAACTTATATCACTCCTCCCCACTTTTGCTGCCAATCTATTATGGATTTCGTATGGCATTGATGATTTGATTTCCATTACCTATCTTGGCCACGTTAGCGCAACTCATCATCGTGTTATGTATGACATAACTTTGGAGATCGGCCATAAACCATATGATCAAGCACTTTGCTGAAGATGTTTAAGATGGCGGTCTAGATCAGATGAAGTTCCACTCTTCCCTCGGTCATCGGTCATAGGACCGCGATCTGATTTCAGATTATATCCAGCGAGTCGTATCAATTGTGTCAATTCGATTCGAAGATCCGAAACGAGTTTTATGATGAATCCCATTGATTACCAACAAACTTCTACTTGTAATCGCCACATATACTAGGATTTTCGGTCTTGGTGGCAATCGATGCGCTGGATCCGCATCGAACTAATTTCCAAGCAAAATGTTGTAGGCCATGTGGCAACGACATGGCTTTTGGGAAAAAATCGGGTCGCGTGTTCGCCGTGTTAGCACTTTGCAGGAAAAATGGCCATATTTCAATTACATCAATTGATAAAAATAAAAATAAAAATTCCGAAGTTCAATGTGTTTGAGCGATCAAAATTGAGATTTGATGACCTGATCATAAGATCCAAAATCTACTAAACTCAAACGAGGATGGATAGAATTGACCCGAATTTTCCTCATCCCTAACTAATAAGGGTTGTTACTACGGAAAATCTTAAATTGTACACATGTAATAAATTTACCATAAATTAATTTTTTGATCAAGAAAAATTCTAAACTAGTACACATGTGACAAATTTATTAAAAATTAATTTTTTTTACCACAAAAAACCTTAAACTGGTACACATGTGATAAATCCACCCTAAATTTTAAGATTTGTTAACCCAACTAGTAATAAGCCTCCCACCTATCGTGGGTACCAACCTAGTACCAACCGATATTAATTCCAAACTTGGTGCACGTCCTTAGAATATGCTCAGATGTTGCTCTGTCCATTCACATCGTCCGGGGCTTCACTTTCACCTTGCTTGCTGATGCTGATGCTTGGACAAGGACAGAGTGCGTGTTAGGATGGGAATCATCGTCATCTCACCATCAAGGAAATGCCGTGCGTGCGTGCGTGCTCCTAAAGCAGCTTGCTTCCTAAGGGAAAGATACAGCACAACTACCGCCGGGGGGCCTCTATGGCACGGGCGAGAGTCGCAAATATCTAATTATTTAGCCATGCTTTGAATTTGACAGTTTAAATTTTTAGACAGGCGCTCGATTTGTGATTCGATGAGCTTTTTTATTTTTATTTTTTTTATTTTATGCTCTTGTACTCCAGATTTGAGAAAATTATCCAAAACATTATAAATTTATTATACTTTTATCAATTAAATCATAAACTTTTTAATTTAGTCAATTTAGTCCTAAACATTTAAATAATTTGCCAATTGAGTCCTACTGGCTAATTTTGATTAGAAACCACTGACGTGGATATTGGCTGTGCCACATAGAACGGTCGGCGTTAACATGAACAAATTTTGTAATTTTTTTTAAATTTCTTTCTTTCTTTCTTTCTTTTCCCCTTCATTTTGGCCGGAGAGGGTCGCTGGCCACTAGGCGTGGGCCAGCAAGCCCTCACAAGCCTCTGGCGAGGGTCGCGGTCCTCATCGTATCTGGGCGAGGGTTGCCTCACCCAAGACCGGTGAGTACTCTCGCGGCCACAATGAAGAAAAAAAAATCCAAAATCTCATTTTAAAAGTTAAAGCAATTATCCACATTGGCGCCAGCTGTGCCACGTAGAACAACCGGCAACCACGTTAGTATTTTTCGGTCACAATTGACTGAAAGGAATCAATTGGAAAAATTTTAAAAGTTTTAAGATTACATTAGTCAAATCAAAAGGTAGATGATTAAATTGACGAAAGTGCAATAGATTTAAGACATTTTGGATAATTTTTCCCTCCAAATCTTGTGTGCGATCATTGACGTATCCTGCTCGAAGTAAACTTGGAGAAGTGTCCACCATCTTATGAGTGGAGCCTTATGTGATGCACGTGGGACAACGCTTCGCGAGAAATCAAAGGGATTAATCTAACAAAAGGCACGAATATCCATTTCGAGATAAAATGGAAAAGTTGATGGCAAAGTGCAAAGGCACGTCATCCAAATGCCAATTTTAGCCGTGAGCCTAACATGAGTAATTTGCGCAGCAGCGGAGAACGTGGGCCTCGCGCGAGACCCGCATGATCTAGTAGCTTACATGCTTTGAGCCAATTTGCATCGAAAAGCCCGCAAGCTTTGCTCCTCATGGTTGATCAATTGGGCCGTTGACGGCCCGAGACTCCAGCCAAGATGGACCGAGAGGGCCCTGCAGAAGAACAAAACTCTGCACGTGAGTACAAAGGATTGGGATAGACCTAGAGGAAAACCATTCGTGACCCTCTTGAATCAACTCCTCCTGCTGAGGTGCAAAAGCTCATCCTATTTGATGCCTGAGGATTTGGGATGGTGGAATTCCATTTTGTATACACATCATGCACGTAAAAGACTAATACGTAGGAGCTGTGCTGGGTGCGCGGCACGTGTCCAACCCGAGTTTTACCTATGAAATGGAAAATAACTTTTTTTTTCAAACCATCGAATTATCGTTATAGAAAAATGAAAATGAGAAAGTCGAGCTCTAAAATCATAGAATTTTTGCAGAGTCGCCTATTCTTAGAACTTCTTTCACACTGCTGTGCGAGCTTGTATTTTCTCTGATTTGAGGTTGTTTAATGTAGCCTCCCGGCAACAATTTCAATTGTGAAAAACGGTGCGGCAGCTTGGCGAACACCTTAACAGCTGTAATACTTCTAAAGTTACAACAACTCACATCGACTTTTAGGAAGATGCCTCGCCTGATTTTGATGCGCTGCAACTTTTGTTAGTAACTATATAATTCACATCACTTCACAATAGGACAATTACCCAATCAATTCTAAAGCTATTGACCGAAAGAGCTACATAGGAATTTCGCGTGAATGTTTAGGACTAAATTAATAAAATTAAAAAGTTTAGGATTGAATTAACATTCAATACAATACACTCTTCACAATACATCACCGTTGCAATTCGGCTGCAACTATAGCGAACGTGACTCGACACGTTTAGCTAGAAGACTAAACCTTTGTCAGGGTAAACCTTGGAAAGAATATTTGGGGAAGCAGGCTTCCACGTTGGATGTCACATGCCGCTAACGTTACTCCTCCTCACTCCAGCGTCGGATTTGCACTAATTTCGCAGAGAGATTCAGTGAAATTGCAGTCATTCGCACGACCATACATCTATAAACTTCCCTCAATTCTCCAAATCTTTCGATTTTAACTGAATTTTGAAGATATGGGAAATTCATTTTACCCATTTTACTATATTTTTCCCCCAAAAATGGGTTTGATTTGATGTGAAAAAGGAAAATCAGTTCAAATCGACCGTGGAGATTTCTACAGGACTTGGCCATAATTGGGGTTTTTGATCAAGGAAAAACATCGTGCTTAAAGAAATGAGACACGCCTCCCCAAGTGAGAAGAGAACAAAGCCTACAATTTGGTGGTTCGAGTTCTCCAACACGAATAATGTCAAATTTGTAAGATTTCGATGAATTTAATAAGACTATATTCTCCCGACAGAGAAAAGTTGTAGCTTTACACACTTCTAGGAGTCTTTTGTTCAATTTTGGTTGACACAATATGTTATAACGTTACCAATTTCTTCCCCCTTTTTCTATTTATTTATTTTTTCCAAATTTTTAGATTGTGGTTTTTTTTTTATACAGCAAAAATTCAAAATCTTGACGAATTATGTACGTGATATTTCGTGTAAGAAGAAATTGAATTGGGTCTTCAAATTTAATGCAACTCGAGTGTTTGTGCACTTGAAAAGTATAATGCAATTGCTACTTACAATGTGTCGATACCAGAAAATGTCATGAGGGTTACAGTCGAATTGATGAGGACTTTAGACCGATTATAGAAAACAAAACTAGCATAGTGTTGAGAATTAATCGGTAAAATGCAATCCGCCAATAAGAGAGAGCCCAACTCTAACCGACAAAAGATTGTCGATGGTGCGGTTAAGTATTGGGAATTTTTGGACAACAACCAATGTAACCGTCGAGGAGGTGGGAGCGAGGTAATTGTCAAGTCATGAAACCGATTACTTCGGATGCAATTGCCTGGAAGTGGAGTCGATAATTGTGGGTGCAGATGATAGTAACCGTGAAGAAGTGGAAGCGATGCAACTGTCATAATGGTGTCAAAAATCTCGAATACAACTGTCGAAGAGATAACCATCAAAGAAGCGGAAGCGACAACCGTTGGGCGGTGGAGTCGATGATTTCGAAGATTGTAAATAAATAGTGATAGATCGTGGAAGCCATGTATAAGTTGAGTAGTTTTCTTAGTAACTGCTATAAATCGTTAATAGTAGGTATGAGTATTTGAATTGTAATATGTAGAGAGGATCACCAATCAACAAAGAACCTCTTTCACAACCTTTGTCGATTCACTCATCGATCCATATTTTGAAAGGTATTTTATCGACGTTTTTTCGGCGAAGCACAATGAAATGAACAAAAACATAGCCGGAAGAGAGGATGTATTCTCATTTTGTTGGAGTATAAAAGATTAGGAGGGGACCGATGGTGTAAAAACAATTGGAAAAAGGAGTGATTTTTTTTTGTTGTTGTTGAAGGTGAACTTTTCATTTCATAATAAGAAAAATTACATCAAGAAAAGCAAATTCCTTAAGAGTTGCATTACAATGGAAATCTGAAAAACGAAACAACTTAATACAACTCGCAGAAACTTACTCATTTCACAAAAACGGAATTTCCAAAGCAGCATAACACAATTGGCGGCCGAGCATCGAGACTTCAACATTAGTAATGAGCACACATCGAAATCCTTCTCTAATAGTTACAACGTTGTCAAAAGGCAGTGCGTGCCTAAGTTCGGCATCCTCATCATCATCGTCGTTTAGATATAACAACAACCCCAATAGGTTGAGAAAGCATAAGTAACGACTTGTAAATCCTAGATCTAGATTTGACTCTAAATCGGGAGAGAGAAGTTGTACAACAGATGTCAGTTGATGCAAAATCATAGATAAACCCACCAATAAAACACCATGGGAGTGAAACCCAGAAGACGCTGCGACAAGTGAACTGGCTATTCAAATCTACAAAAATCGTGAGCGAAAGAGGATGACATGCTTGGTCCACCAAACAGCTAACCTAGCAAACCAATGACCGACGACCAAGAGGAGGTTGGACTTGGACGACTAGTTGACGGTGAGCAAACGAGCTTCGACGACCAGTGTACGAGCGGACAAGCTCGGATCTAGCAATTGGTGATCCACGAATACAATGAACCCAAGAGAAGGACAAGCTACCAGCCGATGAAAAGAAAAACTTGACAAAGTAAGAAAAAGAAAACCTAAACATAGGAGGCTAGAGATGGAGAGGAAAGGGGGGAGTGGAGGAGAAGAAAACTTCTCTCTCCCTCAAGGATGTCTTTAGCAGATGCTAGAGAGAAAACGAGGAACTGGAGAAACCCTAAAAAATTTGAGGTTGACTTAATTTGATTGGCGAGCTATTATGCTGAATCACATAGCTATTTCGAGAGGTGATTTGCCACAAGGCAGAAATAATTGAGGGCTAACCGATTAAATTAAAAGGATAGGATCACATTGTAATTAATTCCATATGTTTGCCCCAAGTTTGCAATACCCTAACCTTAATTTTCTGAAAGATGTATTGATTGCGGTTTTCTTGAAAATTGTGGTCTCTTGGTCTCTTTTCTTTTGAATTTTTTCAAATTCTTGAAATCATGTTTTGTTAGGATGCACGTGTGAGTGAATTATGTTAAAGAAATCCCATATCGAAGAATTGGTGTGATGTAGAGCTGTTAATATATCTCAATTGACTCATAACTCATTAGCTTAAGCTTTTAAGTAAATGTGGGTTCGACTAGATATGTTGACGAGCTCGGACTGGAGCTCTCTCTTGACGATCTCCATGAATGATAGTATCAAACTTATACTATACGCTTCCAACAAATGGTATCAGAGCCAGGTTTCGATCTTGGAACCTGTAGGTTATGGGCCCACCATTATTAGGAATCACACCCTAATTCTAAAAAATAATCGAAGCAAACAATTTGCCTTTGCGGAATATAATAATAAAATATCAAAATCAAGTAAATACACTAGAGAATTTGTTATCGAAGTTCACTCAAACTTGGGCTACATCTCCTCGCAGAGGCACTCTGCGAATCCACTAGATTTCGAAAAAAGTAGGAATACAATTATGATGTTCTCTCAAGATTATGGCAAAAGAAATTGAGAACACTCACCAAGCCATCATGGCCTCTCCTTTTCTTTTCTCTCTCTCTCTCTCTCTCTCTCTCTCTCTTTCTCTCCATTAACCTAAATAGCTTATATATAAGAGGTAGTTTTTCTTTCTGCGCTAATATTGCAGACTCTTTTCTATACTTCTAAATATATTATATAAAATGAGCAGCTTTTAATCTAAAAGCTAAAAGAAGATAAAAGAACAAAAAAGCCCTTAATATCATTTTTGGCTTCACACGTCAACAATCTCCCACTTGGAGACAAATATATCAAATGCACCAAGCAACTTTGCATCATTCTTTTTTAAAAACTAGTAATTGAAACTTGTGCCTCTACGTTATTTCTCATCAATTAACACGAAGTAATACCAATGGTAGTAATATAGAAAGTATGCTTCTCTCTGTCTACTACCTTGATAAACATGTTAGCAAGATTTTTCGAGCCATCAATTTTCTATAACTTTAACTCATTATCTTTCAACGCCGACCTAATGAAATGATAACGCTTCTTGATATGTCTAGCTCTTGAGTGATAAGCTGCATTCTTTGCTAAGTGTACTACATTTTCATTATCACTCCACAGTGTGCTCATTGGCTGCTTTCGATATAGCTCCTCCATGTAAATTTGTAATCACATGATTTCCTTAAAGGCTTCCGTGATTGTCACGTACTCTGTTTCCGTCGACGATAGAGTCACTATTTTCTATAGTTGAGATACCCAACTCATAACTGTACCTGCAACTGTAAAGACATATCCAGTGATACTCTTACCACTATCTCGATCACCCGAGTGATCTGCATCCACATAACCTTGCAACTCTAGAGATGTACTTCATAACAAAGAAAGTAATTTAATGTACATGCCAAATATCTCAATATCCATTTCATTGCATTCCAATGCTCTTTGCCTGGGTTTTGCAAATATCTACTGACCACTCTCACTGCATGTGCAATGTCTGGTCTTGTGCTCACCATGGCATACATTAAACTTTCCACTGCTGATACATATGACACTGCTACCATCTCATTTTTCAAAGCTTGAGTATTAGGACACGTGTCCTTGGAAAGTTTGAAGTGACTTGCTAAAGGAGTTATAATTGATTTTGCCTTATCCATGTTAAATCTCTTTAACACCTTGTTCACATAGTCTCCTTGCGACAATCATAATTTCTTATTTTTCCTGTCCCTAATGATTTTCACGCCTAAAATCTTCTTGGCCTCTTCCAAGTCTTTTATAACAGACAGTGATGCCAACATGTTCTTCACTTCTATGATTCTCTTCATATTGGAGCTAGCCACCAGTATGTTATCCACATATAAAGAAAGATATACAATATCATCATCGCCATACTTGCGAAAATAAACATAATGATTAGTCTCATAGTGCGTAAATCCTTTTTCTTCCATGAAACCATCAAATTTTAAATATCATTGACGCGGAGCTTGTTTCAAGCCATACAAGATTTTATTCAAGCGGCATACCATGTGTTCTTTATTTTTTTTTTATCTCTAAACCTTTAAGTTGTGCCATGTATAACTCTTCATCAAGATCACCATGCAAAAACGATGTTTTCACATCTAACTTCTCGAGATGAAGATCCTCCACTGTAACTATACTCAATAGAACTTTGATTGATGCCATCTTCATTACTGGTGAAAATATCTTGAAGTAGTCGATCCCTTTTTTTTTAGAAAAGCCCTTGACCACAAGTCTCGCCTTATATCTGATATTACCATCTGCTTCACTTTTGATCTTGTACAACCACTTGTTTAACAAAGCCATTTACCAATAGGCAACTCGGTCAACTTCCAAGTTTTGTTATGGAGGAACGAGCCCATCTTTTCTTTCATTGCACTCTCTTATTGCATATGAGATGTGTCTTTCTTTGTTTTATTATAAGTCTCTGGCTTCCCCGAATCTATATATAAAACATGGTTCAGAACAATATTTGTTGATAGATCAAAAATTACCTTTGGCTTTCTCACACATGTAGACCTCCTCAAAACAGGTACTTCAAGATCGTTAGTTTGTTCTAAATCACTGCATTTCTCTTGAACTTCTTGCTAAATGATAATAGGTTCATCTCGAACCCCATTCTAATGCATTCCGATCTTCTGAAATTTTCTTCATAGGTACAGTGTCTAGCTCAACATATTCTGGTTCCATTGCATTCTCATATTTTGTCTGGTGATCTTGCACATCTTTTCTTCATGAAGTACCACATTGCGGCTACGACATTGCGGCTACGAATGACTTTATTATTCTCATAATTCCAAAACCTATATCCATATTCATCACCACCATATCCAATAAAAACGCACTTCTAGGACTTAGCATCAAGCTTTTTATTGTCCTCTTTGTCAATCAAAGAATATATAATATGAAAAAAAACTTTTAAATATGAATAATTAATCTTTTTTCCTGACCACTTCTCTTACAGTATTTCTTCATTCAGCGTACTAGATGGACTCCTGTTAATCAGATAAACAGTTGCATCAACCATAGCAGCCTATAAATATAACAGAAGACCCGCATGCAATCTCATGCATCTCACACGTTCCAGAATGGTCCTGTTCATCCTCTCAACTACACCATTCTCTTGATGAGTTCTTGGAACAATTTTCAATTCGTGTATGCCTTCTCGGCTCAAGTATTCAGCAAATTCATTGCTTATGTATTCACCACCATTATTAGACTTTAGAGCTTTAATTTAATAACATGTTTCTTTTTCTACTATAGTCTTCCACATTTTGAACACTTCGAATACTTTTAACTTTTCTTTGAAAGTATAGACCCAAGTTTTTCTTATTGCATAATCAATGAAAGTGACAAAATATCTCTTACCACCATAAGAGAGTTCTTGAGCCAATCCTCATACATCGATATGAACCAACTCTAGCTTTTCGCCTTTATTTTGTTGTCCATTCAATTGAAAACTAACAGCTTTTTGTTTTCCATAAATACAACTCTCACAGAATTCTAACTCAATTTTTTACAAACCTGGAAGCAATTTTCTTGAGTGTAACTGCTTTACACCATTTTCACCAAGATGTCACAAATGATAATGCCAAAAAGTAGTCAAATTACCTGTAACCATTGTAGTTGCAACCATATCACTGATATTGTCTCCCTGGAAAAGGTAAAGTGTACCCGTACGCTTTCCCTTTGCTACTATTCTTGCCCTTGAGGTTATCTTCCACTTTTCGCATCCAAAGATTGTTACAAAACCTTCTTGGTCAAGTTTACTAGTTGAAATCAAATTTTTCTTCAATTTTGGGATATGCCTAGTTTCATACAAGACTAAACGTCCTCCACCTGAAATGTTCAATATCATAGTTCCTTTTTCAACAATTGGACACATGTGGCCATTTTCCACAACCACTTGCCCAAAATCTCCACTAGCATAATCAACAAATATTTCCTTTTGTGAGGTGCAATGAAAAGAAGCACCAGAATTAACAAACCACTTGTCTATCGTCAAGTCAAACCCTGTAGCCAAATACAAATTTTCTAGCAAAGGTTCATTACTAACCATATTAGCTTATTGATTCTCATCCCGCTGCTTTTTTTTTGTAGGCTTCACACCGAAACCTTTAATATCCAGTCTGGTGACAAAATCAACACTCATCTTTTGCAACCTCACTCTTCCCCCTTGATTGTGACCTGCCACACCAGCTGAATTTTCCTCTGATTTTAATTCTCCTACGATTCTCCACTGCTAGTGCCATCGAAGATGAAGATTCTGAAAAATTATCTCTACCTGAGACTTTCCTTTGCATCTCATCATCTATGATACTGCTCATAGCATCATCTAGAGTCAAATCATCCTTCATAATGCTCGAAATCCCCTGCACTGCGGTATTGAAGCTTTCGGGAATGGAACATAAAAATAATAAAGCTTGTAGCTTTATATCCAGATTTATGCCTGTAAATTCCAACTGACCTGTAACCTATCTGAAATTATTAATATGCTTTGCCATAGAACCTCTGTCAGATAACTTCATATTAACCATTTTCTTCAGCACAAATACCTGATTTGATGTGGAAGGCTTCTCATATATATTCGTCAAAATATCCATGGCTTCTTTTGCAGTTTTTGCTTTCGCGATGTGGTATCTTATCTTTTTCGTCAGCCCTAGACGAATTGCACCCAATGCCTTTTAATCAAGAATTTTCCATTCTGATTCTGTTGTCGGATCCACTTCTGCGATTTTGGATTTTCTAACCCTCAAGTGGTGCATAGAGATCTTTCTAATAAAGATAATCCTCAATTTTGAGTTTTTACCATCCGAAATCCTGCCCATCGAACTTGTCGATTCTAATTTTATCCTTTGCCATATTGTTTGCTTTCAATCGAATTTCACCGCAAAACCCTCGATGTTCTCAATTAGCCAACCTAGACTCTAATACCAATTATTAGGAATCGCGCCTCGATTCCAAAAAAATAATCAAAGCAAACAATTTGTGCTTGCAGAATATAATAATAATAAATCAAAATCAAATAAAGACACCAGAAAATTTATTATCAAAGTTCACCGAAACTTGGGTTACGTTTCTGCGCAGAGGCACTTTGTGAATCCATTAAATTTCGAAGAAAGTAAAAATACAATCATGATCTTCTCTCAAGATTAGGGCAAAAGAGATTGAGAACACTTATCAAACTGTCATGGCTTCTCTTTTTCTTTTCTTTCTACTCTCTCTCTCTCTCTTTATGTTAACCTAAATAGCTTATATATAAGAGGTAGTTTTTCTTTCTGCGCTAATATTGCAAACTTTTTTCTGCACTAATATTTCAGACTTTTTTCTACACTAATATCTGTAGACTTTTTTCTGCGCTTCTAAATATTTTATATAAAAGGAGCATCTTTTAATTTAAAAGCTAAAAGAAGAGAAAAGGACAAAAAAGCCCTTAATATTTTTTTTGCCTTCGCACACCATGTTTTTCTAATGTTACCATTCAATTCACCCTCACATTATTTTCCAGAACTTGTCAAAGTAACACAACTAACAAACAAATATTCCAAAATACACGAAATTCTCAAAATTTCCCTTAACCGAACAGTGGATAGGATAGAACGCTGTGATCGAGAGGAAATAGCGAGTATTTAGATGCGCACTGCTTATAACAACTGGACTTCTTCTCATAAAGTCTACCACGACGCATATCTAATCCAGTTAAATCAAATAAACTTTTTAAATTTGTATAGACACGCATTTATCATTGCATGATATAATTGGTACATAAGATAATTCCTTGTAATTGAGCCGAGACGGGTGAAGAGCTTCATTACTATACTAACAGTGCCTTCATAAATTCGTGTACGGATCACTAGAACCAGATTCAGGTACAAAGTTTAGTTGTATGGCACTGAAAGCAATTGGCTTGGCAGCAAGGAAGAGAGAAAAGCCTCAATTATATCTGTCGTCTGTTGCAGCCTTAATTATCACCGATTAATGCATGCCAATCGCCATCATAAATTTTTATTTATTGGTAATTCTTTTATGACTCAAAGGCATGGACATGGAGACCCTCTACTTGGAAATCCATTGAGTACTTTGCACTGCCCATAAACTGATTAAGTCCAGATATTTGAAATGTGGCGGCAGCCTCGACCCACCTAAAGTACACTACAAGAGATTTTGCTTTTAGTGGCAATTTATTTAGAGTTTTAGGCTGCGTATGACAACATTTCTGTTTCACAATTTCTATTCCAGAAGATTTCTAGAACGGGTTTGGAACAGAAATCTGTTTGGTAACACAATTTCATTTTTCTATTTCTAAAATAAATTTTTGTTCCAAAAATCATTTTGAAATAGATACCAGAAGTTAAAATTTTTAACTTCTTGATTTATATTCCAGAAATCAGAAATTTTCTCTCTCCTCTTTCTTTCTTTTCATGACTTACTCTCTTCTCTCTCCCACTCCTCGCCGTCACCGCCCATCAATCGCTAATGTTGCCCGCCTGCCCGCCGCCCGTCCTCCGACCGTTGTCACTCGCTGCCCGTCCTTCGACCGTTGTCGCTCGCCGCCCGCCCTCAGACTGCTATCGCTCGCCGCCTGTTGACTGCCACCAGTCGCCACCCGTTGCTGATTGTCGCTGCCCTCACCACCTGCCACCCATCGCTACTTGCTTGCTCGTCACCAGCTGTTCGTCCGCCGACCGCCGTCGCCTATTGCCACCCGCCTTTCGTCGCTGGTCGTTGCCATCGTTCGTCGGCGGCCACCTTTGGTCGCCACCACCCACTGATCTTCATTGTCCATCGCCGTCCGATGTCATCAGAGAAATATAAATTTTATGTTGTTATCAAACAAATTTATGTTCTGAGAATAGAAATTTTGTGTCGTTATCAAATGTGTTTCTCTGCTCATAAATTGATTTTTAGAACAGAAATTGACTTTTGGAACAGAAATTTTGTCATGCGCGCCCTTAGTGGTGATTCTAATCACCTTTAAAGAATATAGCATGGTTGCCAGATCGCCACCATAGGAAGTGTTGCAAAAAGTTACAACGGCAATTATAGCAATTGTAGGTAGAGGACCCTATTCGCCACTAAAAGTTGGAAGTTATAGAAACAATTGTTGTGGCGATCGCAATTGTTATCACATGTAAAATAAGAGATATTTCAAAAGGTTAACATCACCAAAACCCTAAAGCTCCCTCAAATTTTTTTCAAAGACTCCAAAACCCATCAACCTACAACATTATGCCAATCGTACCTTGTCGTCGGAATTCATCAAAACACAATCTCTTTATCGCCTTGTGCAGCCTCAAATAATTACATTGCCACCAGGGCTAGATTTCTTAAAGAGGACCTAGTTTTCCAATTCCTCACTCTTTTGCCTCCATTTTTATAAATCTCAGAAAACATAACCTATCCAAGATTCAAATACAACAACCATGAATAAACAATTATCTAATGCATGGATAGGTTCTACAAACCACAAACAGATGAAACTTTCAATTTAGGACAGATTATGCAATTAAGGCCGTTGAAAGACCAATCTCAATAAATAGAAAAGGATAAAACTTTCGAATTACTTTTAAAAAAGGAACGCCGAACGAGATCGCAAAGAGAGAGGATTCAATTATATACATGTGGGATTAGTTTAGATTGCTTTAAAACCTCTTTCAAGGATAGGCTTAGACATTGCTGTTATCACATGTTTGAGAGGTTGCATGTATAATAAGTTCACTAGGAACTTTATAATCCATGTTGGGTGATGGACCTATGCATTTCAATTGCTACAAAATCCACATTGCATGCTCATGCTCAACTCATAATTCTAGGTATACTACTTACTACAGTTTGACCTATCATGCTGGGTTAGCAGCAGGCTTTTTGGAAAGAGCATACACATGGACTTTATTCAATATCGCCCAATGACAATCTGTCACTGTATCATTCGTCTTTCTGTCACTGTATCACTCGTCTATCTATGGATTTGGATTTGTAGGTAAAGCTTCCGGTTGACGAGCTCTCTCTCCACATAGATATAGTGTGGCTAGATACTGTGTGATGCACAAGAAGACAAAGGTTGGTACTTGGTTGGGGAGGGGAGGGGGTGCTGTGGAGGGAGCCTGACGCTAGGGTTTCTACAAAAAGAAAGGCCTTATGATGGCAAAAGTTGCCAAGCCAAAGCCATACAAATACCACATCGCTCCTCAATAATATTGTACTCGCGCACTCGCGTTCCTGCGCCCCAAGTAAAGGTAGCCACAGCAGTAGTGTCTTCTTCATCTGACCCCCTCTTTCGTTTCGCTTCATCCTTTGTTCAGAGAGAGAGAGAGAGAGAGAGAGATGAAGAAGGAGGAGGAGGAGGGGGGATCGGGCGGCGGAGGTTGGCTGGAGGGGCTGATGGGGGAGAAATTCTTCGGGGTTTGTGGGTTGCACGAGGACCGACGGAAGAGCGAGAAGAACATCTTCTGCCTGCGCTGCTGCCTCAGCATCTGCCCTCACTGCCTCCCTTCTCACCCCTCTCACCCCCTCCTTCAGGTATCAATGTCTTCTTCTTAATTATTCGAACACTCATTGAACCCTTCCCTTTACTTGAAGAAGTCTCTGGTGCTGGCTGTGCAAGATTTCATGAGTTCTCTCCTAATCTGCTTTGGGTGTCTTGACAAATTCCTATTTTCTACAGCAACTTTGGTTATCCCTTCTTCCTCTTCTTCTTCTTCTTCTTCTTCTCCTTCGTTTGTTTTAGTGAAGTTTTTCTTGCCCACTGCTCATAAAATTAAGCTAGGATAATTGTCAGCTCAGACCTAGCTAGAGCTGCTAGCATTCGACATGATTATGAATTGCGTGGTTGGTCCAAACTTACTAAGTTTCCAGTTGGTTCGCCAATCTCTAATTATTCTTTTCAAGAAACAAACTGAACATGGGGTTTGAATTCTGCACTTTGATTTAAGTTTTAATAGGTTAGTAATCTTTTTGTCCCAGATTAATGATGAAGAATACATGTGGAATCATAAGTTGGGCCATTCATAAGTTGGTTCTTTGTTTTGTGCAACTCTTTATTTATTTATTCTTTATTTTTTTCAATTTGTCATTAGTTCCTTCCCATTTACGGGGGACTTCTTTTGTTGATATCCATGTATTTTGGCCCTGCAAAGCATTCCTGACCTGTAGCTTTCTCACTGGAAGTGCAAGTTTGACCAGAAGTTTTTTTTTTTTTACAATTTCAGTACCTCGAAATATACTAAATATTAAATTTAAGGAAATTTGGCCTCATTGTGGGGTGAAAGGAAGAGTACATTTGTTTCCTAGCTTGGAAGGTCTGTTGCCTGGTTTCACCAATAATTGAGGTTGGCAGTGATGCCATCCCATCACTTCTCACTCCCTCCAAAACAGTAAACCCCATTTTCTCTTCTTTCTCTTTTGCCCTCTTCTTGCTTTTTTTGCTTGGTGCACACTGCCTTCATACTAAAAAGGACTACTGAGAAAACCAAACCTACCAACAACAAAAAAAGAAGAAGGTAAATACATCATTCTCATAACCCAAAATTATGATTGATCCATGCCATCACTGCTCAAGAAAGGAGGTTGAGAATGATTACTGATAGGTAGAATTCTATGTAAGCCTTTTTTCCATGAGAATTTTGTTAATGAATGCCCCTAAAAGCACATGTGGAGAAATTAATTGAGCAAGCTTGCGGTTTCTTATGCGCTCGCCGTGCTCATTCTCGTGCTTTTTTGTGATCAGTGATTTCGATAAGTGAAATAATTAACTGTATTTTGCGTTTTCCGAACGATGTTCATTTCGGGTGTTAAAAAGTTCTCGACTGTTGATCGGTTTAGCTTCCATTAGATTATAATTGGGTTTTCATCTAGGTTTTCAAATAGCACTTTGTTGACAAGGTCCGCAGGTTACTGATTAGCTATTACTAAACAGTCTTGTTGCTTCTCTTCAGACTCCATAGAACCTTTCCTCTTATAATTAGGTCACCCAACAATGGTCAATGCATTTACTCAAAAATAGACCTACGAAAGCCCATACCAATAAGATAAGTCATTGACGATTTCGACATACAATAATGCGATTCACTTTACTGAAATTTGACTTTTGTGACAGGTGAGACGATATGTTTATCACGATGTAATTCGTTTGGGAGATCTGGAAAAGTTGATCGACTGCTCCTACATTCAGGTATGCGATTGCATTATTAGTGAATCGTATTGACTCGGCAAATGAAGTGAGTCGATGGCTATGATCAGTATTAAATTAACATCTTAGTTCTTAGAAATTGCATAAAATATATATGCATGTAACTTATTTATTATATTGTCTGTGCAAAGTTTAGTTCATTTTGTTCTTTACAAAAATAGTCCACCGGAAAACACGAGTGTCCTTGAGGTGCTTGTTGATTACTACAAAATAATAAAATTCTACGCAATGCATTAACTTTTTATTATGTGAATTTTGCGACTAATGTTTTGAAAATTGAAAATTTGTAACCATAGAACAGTCGTTGACATGGTCTTGCGTAGAGAAAATAACATTTTAATGAGGTAAGATTATCTTGCAGCCCTATACAATCAATGGTGCCAAGGTGATATTCCTAAGCCAAAGAGCACAATCAAGAGCTTGCAAAGGATCTACCAACTTCTGCTTCAATTGCGACCGCATTCTTCAAGAGCCTTTCCACTTCTGTTCGCTTTCCTGCAAGGTACAAGTGCTCAAGAAAAGTCGAAAAACTTGATGGCTCGAAGCTACAAGGAACTGCTTTTTAACGTTTATGTCCTCGCATGGTTGAATCATTGTATGTGGTATGTACATTCGAAGATCATTCATTAGCCCTAGCCCTTTCCTTAAATTTTGCCAATGAACAATATACAGGTCAATTACTTGGTGCACCGAGCCGGGGAGGACGTGTCAAGCATCTTATACAAGTTCGACGAGTCCGATTTCGCTATCTCGCAGTTCGAGGGACTAAGAATGGAGAGCTCCTCATCAGAGATTGTTGATGAAGATGGCCAGATCACTCCAAACTCCATACTGGAGAACCCATTGCAGTGCAAAGGAGGTTCTTCCTCATTGGAGGATCCGCATTTGATCAGGAAGAAGAAGAAGAAGAGCAGCGGGTTCCTCCCTGGGATGGTTCTCTCTCTCAGCAACAGAAGGAAGAGCGCTCCACAGAGAGCTCCTTTTTCCTAGAGAATGCAAAGCTTAATTAGGAGCGACTAGATATAAGCTGTGCTGGTGTGCTAATTTGCGATTTCCATTTCTTGTTTTCAAGCGGAGAACGCACTTGCAATTCCAATTACTGATCCGAGGTGGGTAAGAACAGAGGGAGAACTTTGGTCCATTTGATTACTCCACCGATTTTGTATTCGATGTAATGGGGTTCGCGCGCGGATATGTGTAATATTATCTGTCATACATTCAACATTGTATTCTGGTATAAACTACATTCCTGCACATTTTGTTCTCTAATTACCACATTTTCTTTGGAAACTAAGGGGAATCAGTTTGATCAATATGTGTGCGCTCGCAGAATGTCTGTGCCAATTTAAGTTACTCATCACGATCGGGAATATGGTGAATGCATAGGTTCATCAATTATGCATGCGCCTGAGAGGCGTAGATTGTTGGATTCGTGGAAAGCTTTGAACTCGATCGAGATGTTTCCTCAGTGCGAGCTTCGATTGAGATTTTGTCGTAGAGGGTGTTTTCTTACTATATGACAGTAAGCGCAAGTGCGATGCGTCGGAGATAAGATGTGTACAAATTGAAGAATGGGTATGTACAATCTTTGTATATATGAGCTCCTTCATTCAATTCTCCCTATTTTCCGATTAATCGGATGTAAATATATATATACACACACTCGCGCGCGAAAGAGTTGAATCGATTAACCGATTTTAAATAACATGAATAAACATGATTGAGGGGAGTGGTGCTTTTGAATGAGATAGTGTGAATGTCAATGGATGATGTTCTGGCGAGGGATGGCAGCACCACATGCGATAACAAAAAATTCTCTTGCAAATCTAGGGAGGAGTGCATTGACGAAACGAGTTCACGGGAAAGAAAAGCAAACGAGCGAGAGAGTACATCTTACAGTTCATGGTCGTTTCTTGAAATTGACCAACTTCTTCTATATTCTTGTTTTCTTTTGCCTTTTCTTGAACCGTCAACTAATTTTCAAACCGATGTGATAAAGATCGGTAACAACTTCGGTTGGGCTAAGGTTTTGGTAAAGCCAAACCAAAACCTGATGGCTCTGTCTGAATATTGCTCGTCTCTTTTCAAACTTGCCATCATCATCCATCCGTCGCTCCTGGCGCAGATAGCTGGTCACTCCACCGCCTTGGCCTGGTGGCTCTGGTACGGTCACCTCTCTCTCTCTCTCTCTCTCTCTCCTGTACTCCATGCTTTGTATTAAACAAAAGCTAAATAGCAGGGATAATAGAAAATGCTGTCCGTACTGATGATGTTTACAAGGCAAAACCCACCATAAATAACAGGGAAAGGAGATCAAGTTTCAAGAGGGGCCTCGAGAAGAGAAATCCCATTTGGTTGCTGAATACATATTTATTGGTTGGAGCGAATGAATTGGTGGGGGGGTAGATGGAAATGAAGTGGAGATGATGCATCTTTCTGCTTCTTTTTTTTTTTAAAGGATTTTCTGGTTATTATAAACGCTCTGATGGTACTGCACTGTTCTTGCCTAGCTAGGGTTTTATTGTTGCGCTCGCACTTACCATTTCGTTCTCAAGAACCTTATCTGACCAGGTTCTTTGTAAGTAACTAAGTACTTAGCATCTAGACAAATGCAGATCATATATGTTCATGTACACGTGGGATATTTTACCGCCGTGGATTTAGTTAGATTTATTATCGAGTGAGGATGTAAATTAGAGTTTCTTTGCGGCCTACGGTTCAATTCGGATTCGGATTATACATGTTTCCTGACTTGTATCGAGTCTAAGAAAGCATGACAAACAATTTATCGTCGCAAGATCAGGCTGTAATAACTTTGCCGACGGACACTGCATGCTACAATCATTCGTGGGGTTCCATGATCGAAAGGCAAATCAAACTCGAGATCGTGTCGGGTGTGGACGGGAGATTTTGTATCGATGTAAGAGAGATGCTGAGTTTTATGTCCTTGTTCACGAGTTTCTCCATATGAGATCAGCCATTCCTCATGCAGCAACTTTCAGCACTCGTATGTGAAGGGACTGGACATCATCTGCGGTGTAGGACGTCCTGATATTGAAGTCAAAGACATGGCCTGAGAAATTCAACTTTGGCAGAAGAAATTATTTGCATGTGAATGGACTGGACCTGCGAAATTGGCGATGACATTTGATTCCCTATCATTCTGTGTTCATACCAAAGCAGATAGGGGTCGAGATGTTTTCCCGTTTTGGAGCAATTGCATACTTAGTTTTCATACTACAGCTCTTGAACACCAATCTCTGCGAAACTCTATAGTTCGAAAAAATATAAGGTCGGGCGCATTTGATTTTATGCATCGCACCGGGAGTTGATTCCGGTAAATCTCTAACGAAGACGTGGATAGCCCAACTTTAATCGGTAGCTGAGTGAGTTTACAATTGAACTAATTCGTTAGTATATAGTACCAGGAAATGATCAAGATTTGCAACAATCATTTAATTAGAGAAGGGACATGAAGATCTATTCACTTTTGTAGGAGGGCCAAAGAACATACTTGATTGAGCCATGAACCAAGGCATGCGAAGTCCATTAAGATTCTAGTCGACTCCTTCGCTTACATCTTTCCTCTCTAATCTTTCTTATTCTAATAGAGTTCTTAACACATACACAAGCACATGTGCTGAGCCCTTCAATCATACTAACAAACCAAATATGTGAAAGAAAATAAAACCAACAGCCAAAGTGGAATGCAAAAATTCAATTGAGCAACAATATCGGACTGCGATTCGTAACAACTCGGATAATTGATATGGGGCATTTGAGCTTTCTACTTATCTAATCTCCATGGATATGCATACTATTTCATCCGCATGCATAGTCATAAAAAGACTCAAAAGCTTCTATTATTAGGTGGAGGAAGAAAAATTGCATGAATAGAAAGAGAATATAGGACCCACTATCAAATAACATGGAACAATATTTCAACACATCAAATAAATCTTTACTCCTAGTGGGGCGAGCATGACCTCCAGAGTTATTTCAAGTGAGAAACACTATAGTTCACATATGAAATTTGCCGTATCTTAATTGAAAAGGTTGCGCCTATTCGCTAAGCCTCTTATATTTTGCAAACAAGAAATAATTATGTAAATAGTGACAATTTTTTTTTCGCAAATATAGGTTAGTAAGGCCTTAAATGTAGAAAATTTCGAATATTTGAATTGACTTGATAAAATGCTCAAACCGTGGTTCAGTTTAATTAAGCTTGATATCAATATTTGGAAAAATGCAAAGGTTGTGTAAAAACAATAAATACTAGTACTATTTCCCTATTTGGAAGCCGCTAACATGACAGTCACACCATCAATGTGTGATGGTGCCATGCCAGCCACAAATTCTTTTGTGGCTGGCACAAAAAAGTTAAATTAAAACAAAGGATTTTTAGCTTGCCATACACGATCACCTTGACAATGTGACTGTCATGCAAGCATTTCCCTATTTCCTTTGCATAGCAACTTCTAAATCCATAATTACATACTACTTAGGCTTGTACATGCTTAATTCACTTATTATCAAGCTGAACGTGTTAAAGTCTTAACTCCTAAGATATTGAAACCTTGCATGTTTCTTTGGAATTAAATTAAAATGCCAAGTATATTTTTTATTTTCCAGTCAAAATGTAGAACATTATTCAATCTTAGAAATTAAGGAAAATTATATCCAAGTATAATCATATATATCTATATTTGAGTGTGCTGAATTAAATTAAATAAGAAAAAATGTAAAAGTCAATTCAGTTACTAATAGAAGCTCAAATATAGATTAGAACAATTCGTCTAACTTCTTATATAGGGAAAATGACATAAATAGTTTCTAAACTTTGACTTGATGTGCGATGTGATTTATGAACTTTTGATTTGTTCAATATGGTCAATGCACTTTTAGTACATATTCAATTTAGCACACGAATTATATGAAAATATTCAATATCGTTCATGATCTTGAATTAATGGAAGGATAATATTGAATATTTTCATATCATCTAAGGACTTCATTGAATATATATCAATAGTCTATGGACCGTATTGAACAAATTAAAAGTTTAGGGATTCTATGATATATTAAACAAAAGTTTAAGAATAATTGGGGTCATTATCCCTCAAAGATAAAAACCCTAGGGAAGGCTCGTGAGAGAGAGGGGGAAAGAAGAATGCGGATGGGACTTGTGGAGGCACAAATAAGAAGGTTTGTCCCGTCTCATTACACACCACCCATCTCTTTCACCTTTCCTCCATTGTCAGCTTCTGCAAGTTGCAGACTCTGAAAGCATCTCTCTCTCTCTCTCTCTTGGCTTCTCGTGTCAAAGTGCTTCGATGGCGGTTTGACCTTGGAAAGCTTCTCCTTGGGTTTGACGATGCCATGAAGTTTGGTTCATTCCTCATTCGTGATTACTGCCAATGTTAACTGGTTTTGAGACGACGGTGCATTCTGCAACTAAAGAGTAAAGATTCATTTGTTGCAATATCAACCCTCGGTTGGATCCATAGAGCAAGAATTGTCTCATAAGTAGGCTTTCAGTCACGGTATTGATAATTCGAGGGAGAAGGGTGAGTGTGGAAAAGGAAAGTAAAATTTGAAAAATGAAAAATGAAAAATGAGAGGAGGAATGAGTGGAATCAATTGAACTCAACTCAAATTCGAAAAGAACCCTTACTAATACCTATTAATAATGGAGCCTATATGAATCATTTTATTGGTTTTGACATCACCAAATTCTTCTGAATAATAAATTTAACCCTAATGCAACTAATCGAGTCAAAATCACACACACACAAAAATACATATTAAAGTAAAGACCCACTCTCCACTCCACTTTTTAATGGCTTAAACAAAACAGAAAATAAGTAAAGAAGAGGGTTTTTTGTCCATAATTTTTTTTAGGGTTAATACCATGAAAAACCCCAAACTGGTACTCTTATGACAAATTTACCCCAAATTATTTTTTTAACCATGAAAAATCCCAAACTGGTCTATTTATAACAAATTTACCTCAAACTGGTACACCTGTGACAAATTTACCCTCCATTAGTTTTCGTTAAATTGTAATAATACCATGAAAAATTCCAAACTGGCAAACCTGAGACAAACGGAGGATAAAACTCAAAGCCAGTACATCATGTCAATTGTTACGTGTCATCAAACTCAGCAATTTGACAGTAAAATTTGACAGAGGAGAAATTTGTCACAAGTGTATCAGTTTGGGGTAAATTTGTCACAAATGTACCAGTTTAGGATTTTTTGTGGTCAAAAAAATAATTTGGGGTAAATTTGTCACAGGTGTATCAATTTGGAGTTTTTCGTGGTATTAACCCTTTTTTTTATGTCATGTGCACGCGTAACATTTCAAGTTAAATATATCCTATGATATGTTAGGGTTATGTTTGAATTATTCATGTCAATTATGTAATCGCGTAATGATGTGACTTAGTCATGTACAAGAACTGTCACCTAAGGGTGTGCATGACAACACTTCTGTTTCATAATTTCTGTTCCAAAAATCATTTTGGAACAGGTTTGAAACAGAAATCCGTTTGGTAACGCAACTTCAATTTTCTATTTTTGGAACAACTTTCTATTCCAAAAATCATTCTGAAACAGAAATCAGAAATTAAAATTTTCAGCTTCTTGATTTCTGTAACAGAAATCAGAAATCAGAAATTTTCTCTCTCCCCTTTGTCTTTACAACTTGCTCTCCTCTCTCTCATGGCTTCCCGTTGTCATTGTCCGCCGCTTGCTCGCTCGCTCCCCCGCCGCCGGCCATTCACCGCTTGCCCGCCGACCGCCCTCACCACCCATCGCCGCCCACTGCCACTTGCTACCCGCCGGTGGCCACCGACCGCCACCGGTTGCCCCCATCGCCTTCCGTCGCCAATCGCCGCCACCTCCCACCAATCGCCGTCATCGCCCATCGGTTGCCCCCACCACCTTCCTCCCTTCGCCAGTCGCCGCCACCACCGCCGGACGCTAGCGTCCGGCATCCAGCGGCCGCCGAGAAATAGAAATTTTATGTTGTTATCAAACGAATTTCTATTTCAGAAATAGAAATTTTGTGTCGTTATCAAACACATTTCTTTTCTTAGAAATTGATTTCTGAAACAGAAATAGAAAAATCAATTTCTTTCCAGAAATTGACTTTTGGAACAGAAATTTTGTCATGCGCACCCTAAGTTATTTGTGATTTTAGATTCTTAGAGCTTGTTTACCTAGCTAGAACTTGACCTAGTTGCTTCTGTGCTACCCAAATGTTAAGGATATACCGGTGTGACTATGTCGGTTTTGGAATGTTTTATATAGGTGTTGGTGGAAAAATCGACCTAAGGGAATCTGACAAATAGGGGATTTTTAAAACAAACAAAAACTTGTTCTCTGATTCTAATTCGACAAAAAAAAAAAAAAAAAAGCGGTCAAACTCTCCACAAAATAAGTTTTTCAAAGGTAGATTGAGGGGGGTGTGTGTGTAAAAAAGATCTGCCAACTCTTGAGAGCAAAATGTGAAAAGGAAATCACTAATTTGACATAAATGACAATGGAGGTAAATTACTTGAAAGATAAACTGCAAGGTCTGGAAATTCAAAGAGCAATGCTGGGTTTAAAGAAAATTAAAAGCCAGAACTGAAAGAAAATTATTGGAAATTAAACCCTTTTTGAATTTCATTCAACTGAAAGTTACAAACACGTTGATGCTCGAATGGAAACTGAATACAGTGACTTTCCGAACCTGCATCAGAAATTACAAACTTGACAGTCAAATCAAAATGGAAAGGCATTGTTTCGAGAGGAAATGCTCGAGAGGAAAATTTGGCAAATTTTGACATAATTTAAGCGTGTTTTCTTCCAATATGGTCTTTCTATTTGCAATTATTGGGTCTTCTTCAACAAATACTGAAATTCATGTGCAATCCGTCCTCTAATTGCTCCATGTTTCCATGATCTCCGTCCTTTCTAACTTTTGTGAATCTGTTTGATAGAAAATCAAAGATTGAGAAAATATTTTCCTAGAAATGGTTATTTGCCTCGCTTTAAAACTTAGCCAAACATTTTCATTATAAACAACAACCTATACCTAAACATCTCAAAAGATGATGAAAATAATTTTCGTTAATTAATTTTTATAAATAATATAAGTAATCAATTTTGAGAAAAAGTGTTCTTCAAATGATTGATATTCTGCGAAATAAATGCACCCTTCAAATAGGTGAAAGTTTTTACTCCGATTACTTCTTCAGCTCACACTTGCATCCTTGTTCGACTAATTAACATACAAGCGGTAATTTTACACTGCCGACAATAGGTTATGAACTCAACTTGTGAATCACTTTAGTCACATTTTAAAAAATAGAACAAAACGCAACGTGAGTACGATGCAACTAAAGGTCATGGACCAAATACACATGTTAGATTTGATCCTTTTTTGGGGGGGGAGGGGGGGGGGGTCGAAAGCTAAATTACAAAAAAAAATCATCCAATTTCAGGATCACACATGCAATTCCTCGTGAGTTAAAAAAATTATTATGTCTTTTAGCTATCGCCCGTACCATTGATGCAAAGTTGTGGCCTTGTCATTTGCAAAAATTCACATTGTGATTGTCCTTGTTCAATTGAATGTTCGTTAGAGTGAAGCGACGTACATGTAAAGGAAAATGAAGTCAAATCATGAAAAAAGTATGCATGAGTTGGCTACAACTTTCTCCCTTACTTTCATGTGTATGTCTCTTTAGAAAATTAGAATGACTTGACCTATTCACTTTGAAAATCAACACTCATTTAAGACGAAGTACTTTCAAAACAAAGACACATGGATGTTCAAGATCATTTTAGGGATAAGTTCGTTAAAAATTCTAAAATTTATCGTGAGAGTATAATTAAGTATTAAAATTTTCAAAAGATGTAATCAAATTTTTAAATTTTTCATAAGGTCATTTTTAGAAAAAAAATATTTTTCAAATTATCTATTTTTCGTGAAACAAACATAATTTAAAAGGGAATTTGCCTGTCGGTAATCTCTAGCGACTTCTTTTTAGGGTTTTCGAAAATCTTGAGGGAATCCCACATCTGTAAGTACATTTCATTTTTCTTTTTCTTTATATGTCCTACTTTCAATCCGAAGTGGGTTTGAATTTGTAATGCGACTGTTGAAACAACTGAGGCTTCAAATTAGGGCGAACGATTGGACGCATCTTCCTGAGAAACAGCTCGAAGTCATCGCATAGAAGATTAGCCATGGAGGAGAACACGATCCATTTCAGCACGATGTCCCGCGCGTGGCTTCGTGCTTGGATGACAACAAGTGCTTTATAGCTGAGGTCTGGGGAGAAGGAGCAGAGGAAAGAGCGCGAGTTCTATAGCCTCTCAATAGTAAGTTTCGGTTGGAAAATAGAGAACAAAAGAAGAAAATGAATTGTAAATTCTCATGGTTTGCGTGAAAGAAAGAAGAAGATGAACAGTTTAAGTTCTTCTTTTCTGAACGCTGCATCGGTGCCACATGTCTTAAGAAAAAAAAAGTCCATGTTAACATTTTCCGATTAACCAAATTCAATAGAGTTAGTGAAGAGACTCTATTGCACTAATTTAACAAGTTTTAGGACTCGATAACACTTTCGCAATAAGTTTTGAAACCTTCAGTGTACTCATCCCATCACTTTACATGTAGCATAGGAACTTTTCAACTCAACTAATCCTCATAAATGGAAGAAAACTGCTTAATCCAAATGCGTTAGTAAAACTTCACTTACTTGATATTGATAGTTACTTGTCTTAAAAATGCTCCAAATGAGTGATTTGAACATTGATTAGCCGTATTGAAATTACACGATTGATTGTCCAGCTAACTGTTCGCCAGATTCATGAGAATTGTGAAGATTGAAAGTAATTTCTAATACCACAAAAAATTGTAAACTGGTACATTTGTAACGAATTTACTCTAAATTAATTTTTATCATGAAAAACTCTGAACTGATACAATTGTCATAAATTTACCATAAAATTAGTTTTTTTAAAGAAAATAATAATAATGTAGTTGACATTTATTCAATTAGCTCATTTTCTAGCAACAAGGTCAGTTCATATTCTTCGACAAAATCCTAAAATTTGGGGTAAATTTGTCGCATGTTTACCAGTTTTGGATTTTTAGTGATAAAAAAATAGTTTGTAATAAATTTGTCACACATGTACTAATTTTGAGATTTTCGCGGTCAAAAAATTAGTTTTTAGTAAATTTGTCACATGTGTATCAATTTGAGATTTTTCGTGATAATAATCTTTTTTTTTCTTTTTTGGGAAGTGATCTTCTTTATAAGGTGGAAAGGAATAACCCAATCATTTACATGAACTTTTATTTATTTGTGACCCGAGTTAGATCCCCATAGCTTTCTGACCGGGCCATGGGTTAGATCATGATGGCTGGTCCACCAACTAACAGAACACATATAGAGACCAGAGAAGGTGAATGACCCGACATGAACTTTCCAATCAAAAAAACATATACGTATTTATTTATTTATTTCGAACGAGTAACATGAAGGTGAGCAGAGAGACAGAGACCCACCTGTTGTTGGTTGACTGTTGGTCCTTCTCCTTTGACCCTATAAATTCTCTGACACCCTCTCTACTCAGCCTACGCCGGCCTCTTCCCCCATCACTTCTTTAATTTCAACCACTGCCTGCCTGGAAAAGGAATATCCCTGTTCAACCCTCCCCCCTTTGGATCCCCACCAACAAAAAATAAATTAAAAATTAATTTTCTCAGTTCTTTCTCCACATGATCTTCCAAAATGAAATTATGAAACTATATCTTCTCCATACTAACTTCTTGTGTGGAACATAGATGATCTGTCCCTGTTGTCATAATGAGAAGATTAATACCGTCCGATTAAAAAAGTATTCAAATCGGCCTATACAATGCTTTTAGATGACGCTATTAGGAAGTTACGATGTACTGAAAAGTATATTGTTCTTATTTTGTAATTTCAAATATTCAAATTATATGCAATCCTGCTTTTGTATCGCAAATAAAGTGCACATAAATGAATGTGTTGGATGAAGAAGGAACGAATTTCGTTGGAGTGACTGTTAAGAAAATAAAGTTTCCAGATCGGCCCATATGTGCTAGATGGATTGATTAGAAGTTTTAAGGTAAAAGAACATGCAATCCCAATTTACAAAGTTAGCTATTCAAACTTTTTGCATTTTCACTTTTAATACCAGTGGAGTAGGCACGCGCATACGTGTTGGCTCCATAAAGAAAGCACAAAACATGAGAGAGAGAGAGAATCGAAGAAAGCGGGTTTGTATAAAATAATTGCTAAGTTGAGGAAGTAAGAAAACGGCAAAAGTACATCAAAAGTTGTGTATGAAAATAATTTTAGTGCTAAAAGTTTTGGCCGACTCACTTTAGTGTCAAAATCTGAGAAAAATAATCACTTTAGTGCCACCGACGAGAAATTCGTGCTAACTTAATACATGGCATTTTTAATTAATTTTCTTAATCCACGTGGATTTTCTAAACTAAAAAAAAAACCATCGTGGTGGTTGAACGGAGGTGAGGGCTTGCTCACTGCCACCCTACCATCGCCGACAATGGCTGATGAGGGTGGGGGATGTTCGGCGGGGGTCGCCAAGCCCCAGTTAGTGGTCAACGACCTTCGCCGACAAGCCCTTGCCCAGATCTAGGCGAGGGTCGCGGTCCTCACCCAAGCCTGGCCGAGGGCCACCATTAGCAGGGGCGAGGTCGAGGGCGAGGGGGCAAGGTTGAGGTTGCCATGGCCGGTGAGGTTGTGCCAAGTTTGAAGTTGATTTGGGCATTTCATCGAATAGTTGGTGTGCATCGAAATGCCCAAACCAGCTTCTTCAAGCCACTTGAAGAAGTCATTCTAGAGTGTGTAGTTGATTACTCTCCGATATTTTTCTTGTATTCGAAACTATATGTTACGTTCTTTCATTCGGATCAAGTGGAGTTTTCTTAGAGTCTTCCCATGTTCTAGATATAGGGGCATGAACATGGCTGGTTGGGCATTTTGACGAAGCCAGGTTGATCTAGGTTCAAACCCAGATTTGCAAGAATGGTGAGACCTGCGACTTTAGAGGGATTTTCCAATGCGATTTGGTGATTTATATAATGTGTTGTTATTAGGTTTTAGTTACTCATGGAGTATATTAGTATAGGATGGGTGCTCTATTTTTGCTTGAGAATGTCCGTAGGTGAGGATTAAAGGCCATGAAAATGGCTCGAAGAAGCTGGTTTGGGCATTTTGACGCACACCAATTATTTGACAAAATGCCTAGACTAGTTTTAAACTTCAACTCACTATGGCCAACCTTGAACAGTGACGGCGAGGGTCGTTGGCCCTTGCTTAGGGCTAGTGATGCCTCGCCTGGTGTTAATGAGGGTTGTTGGCCCCAAGCAAGGGCTGGCAACTAGGCCCGAGCAAGCGAGGGCGCTGCCCAGATCTAGGCGCCCTTGCTTCGACCTAGCGAGGGTCGCCGACCCTCACCCAGTACTGACGACCTCCGCTGGCCCCTTCGGTGATTCGGTGGCACTTGTCGGCAAGCTCTGCCGATGACTGAACATTCCCCCTCTTTTTTTTCAGTTTTGTTTTTTAAATAATTTTTTAGCTTTTTATTATAATAATAAAATTTTAAGAAGATTTCTTTATTTTTTTTAAATGCTGACTGGACCTTTGACGAGCCACGTCAGCTTGAAATATTAATAAAATAATGCCATGTAGGATTTCCGACCAAGTTTGCTGGAGTTGGCACTTAAGTGATCGTTTTAAAAAAAGTTGGCACTAAAATGAGTCGAAAAAAACTTTTGGCACTAAAGTGATCTCCGTACACAACTTTTGGCACTTCTTGTATACTTTTGCCATAAAAAAAATTATAAAGAGTGTTTAATTACAATATCATGAACCAATTTTACTAACGATAACTAGGGGTAAGCATGGCTTTGGGGTAGAACCTAAAACCCAATAACCTGTTCGATGGGAATCTGTCGGTTTCAAGTTTCAAGGCATATAGGGTAAGTTCTAGGTTCCAAAAATTGGGAAATCTATTTTAACGAGTAGATTCCAACTTCAAGGTAGGTGGAATCTAGAATATGTAACGAGATTGTTTTTTTCTTGGTCTACGTCTTCGCTCAATCATGTGATATTCATGGTATCCGATAATGAGTGTATAATTTAAAACTACTAGTTTATTTTTTATATCTGACGATATTTATGATTGAAACTTTTTCTTTCATGTATCTATATAGAAGTTGTAGTTAATGGATTGTAGTAGTAAGTGGTGGCCATTAAATGTGATGATTCACTATAATCGTTTAATTAAGAATGCAAGTGGAACTTGGGTAGACCTTAGAATCTATAGGTTTCAGGTTCCGACCCTAGAATCTGTGACAGGGTAGATTCCTAGTTTTAGAATATGTAGGCTAGATTCCAAGTTTCAAAAAACGAGGAACCTATTTTGACAGGTAGGTTTCAGGTTCCACCTGAAACTGCTCAGCCCAAATGATAACCACCTCACTTTTTTTTTTATCACGTAGGAATATATGTGATTTAGATTACCTTGTTTGATTCACACCCATATAAGAGAAGTTGGCCAACTATCTATTTAGAGTATGTTCTACTTTAAACTTCTTACCTTTCATAACTCATGCTGCTATCAAAGTTTGACTATTGACTAGCGGGAAAATTCTCACACTTAGCGAAATAGACAAATATTGATATACGTATACAATTTTGTTGATAATTTAAAAGATGTCTTGTATTTCGAAATTTGGAGGAATAATCAGAGATGGAAGTAATAATTAGTTTCCTATGGTAAAAGCAAATGCATTGGTATATTATGTAAACAGGAGTTACGTGGTAGAACTTAACAAGACAGGTTGAAACTTGGGATACTTTTATTGGGCCTCGGTCCTTTCTGGCCGGATTCCAAGACTCGTTACCATCGTACAGGCCCAGATTCTTATCAAGTTCTTCAGTTGACAATTTCCTGGATTAAGCTATCAATTTGTGCTGAAGTACTAATTCACGACAGACATAGAAATGTTTGTCCTTTCTCATGCAAAATTGAGTTCTCTACCTAAAAATAAAGGAGAGTTCGGGCCTCTTTTAAAACCATTCTTGCTAGAATTTTTTATTTTGGCAAAAATCAATTTTTTTTTCAGAATTAATTCTGAAAGAGAATAAGAAATTATGTTTACTTGGGGTGCGTTTGATAACCTGCCAGAATTTTTAATTCTCTGCCAAAAGTGATTTTGAAAGAGAAATGCGTTTGGTAAAGAATAACTTCTGGAATAGTTTTCTACTTCTGAATG